>CM021107.1:139420757-139587062 GCA_007115665.2 Sequoiadendron giganteum
ATATATATTGTAAATCTTTAGCTACTATGAATGTATAAAATATATCTTTCTTGAATGTGCAACCTACTTACAAATTTCTTTCAAATGTTTACATTATTGTTGTGCTTTCCTCGTCTCTTGCACTTAAGATCAAAATTTAAAGTAGGGAAGATTAATTACATATATACAAATGTACAAAATTAACACATAAGTAGGATTAAAAGAACTTTTTAAGATGTATTCCATTGACTGGAATACTTAGGGATTTTCCTTCCATATCTTCCAACTTGAAAGAGTTGAACTATTTACACTGGTAAATCTTGAATGGCCCTTCCCAGAGACTGTCAAATTTGCTATGTTGTCCGGGTTTTGCTCTGCACTCGTTAAATTTTAGCACTAGGTCTCCACATTGCAGCCCTTGGTCTGAAGCCTTCTTGTCGAACAATTTCTTTACCACTTGCTAGCATCTATTCATTGCTTCCAAGGCATGCTCTCTTTTTTCCTGCACCTCGAGCAACTCAAAAAATTGCACCTCCATCGCTTTGTTTTGTTCAATTTCCAGAGACTTGAGCAATTGTAGGGCAGGAATCTCTATGGCAATAGGCAGTAATGCTTCTTTTCCGTACACCATCTCGTAAGGAGATGTCTTCAATATTTTCTTGGGCATGATTCGGTCTGCCCACAGTGCTATCCGGAGGTTCCTATGCCACTCTTTTTGGTGTTTCAAGCCGATCCTTTTGATCAACCTGAGGAGGTTTTTTTTAGTAGACTCCCCTAGACCATTTCCCTGGGGATAGTAGTTAGAGGAAGTCTTTAGGAACACTCCATACTTTAGAGCGAAATGGCTCATCTTTGAGCCAATAAAAGCTTTAGCATTGTCAGAGATAATTGTTTTAGGTGGACTGAATCTGGCAATTAGTTCTTCAAGGAAATTAACAATCTCCATATCCGTAGCATTTTTCAGTGGCACCGCCTCTGCCCACCTGATGAAATAGTCAGTTGCCGTTAGTATCCATTTATGCCCAACAAAAGAGATAGGGCTGATCATCCCAATGAAATCTAAACCCCATTGAGCAAAAAGTTCTTCTACCACTATAGGCCTTAAAGGCATAGCAGCATTTTGTCTCTTTCCAAGATAGAACTAACATTCCTTGCAAGACTTAATCAATGAAAAAGCATTATTAAAAAGTGTAGGCCAAAAATAACTGCCACACATAATTTTAATCATCGTGGTTCTTACAGAAAAATGTCCCCCGACAGGGCTATTATGATATTGATCTAATATTTTTCAGACCTGCTCCTCATTGACACATCTCAACAGGATGTCGTTAAAATTTCTTTTAAAGAAGACAGCCTCCAAAAGAACAAAATTGCTATTCTGTAGGTGATAGAAGCGTCTTTGAAAAGCTGGGAGATCAATTGGATACCTTCTAGTCTACATGAAATGTATTCTGTCATCAAGCTAGTTGCTCTAAGAACTCTCTTCATTTATCAACACAAGTTCCGGGACTTCAAACTCTATCACTGTTTCACTGTTTTTGGTGATATATTCACACAGTACTTTTCCCTTGACGGTCTTGATAGGTTTGACTTCAATGTTGTATTCTAGGATCTTGGTGATCCAATTGGCTCTTTTTTCGATGATTTCTCCTTCCATGATATATTCTCGCACACTAGGATGTGGAACACAAACAATCACCTTATTATATGATATCAAATGCCAGAACTTCTTAAGCCCTTTAATAATGGCAAAGGCCTATTTCTCTACAAAGTTATACCTCACTTCGTATTATTTTAAAGTCCAGGAATAAAAAGTAACAGGGGACTCCCTTGCATCTTTATCATCCTTCTGCATAAGCATTGTGGCAATACTATTTCCACCACCAAAGACATACATAATAAAATATTTAGATAGGTCCGAGTTAACCAAAACAAGGGCAGAAGAAATAGCCTTTTTTACAAGTTCAAAAGCTCTTCTAGCTTCCATCATCCATTTGAAAAATTGGTCTTTCTTAAGCATTAAAGTAATTGGATGAACAATGCCTGCGAAATCTATAATAAATCGGCTAATAAATTAACCTTTCCCAGAAAAGACTGCACACCTTTTTTGTTGACAAGCAATGGAAGCTCTCGAATTGCATTGACTCTTTCAGGATCAATAGCAATTCAATCCTTAGAGATGGAATATCCCAATAGTTTCCCTTGGGGAACTCCGAACATGCACTTCTTTGATTTCAAGGAGATCCCGAATTCCTGGCATTTTTGGAAAACAAGCTCCAGATGATCAAAATGATCATTAGCAAATTTTGAGAAAACTATTAGGTCATCCAAATAGATGAGTATAATCTTGTGGATCAAATCTTTAAAAGCGATGTCCATAGCTCGCTGAAATGTGGCTCCGACGTTTGAGAGCCCAAAAGGCATTTTGGCATAAGCATACATTCCGCACTTCGTGGTGAACGCTGTCTTATATTAGTCTTCTTCTTTCGCCCGAATCTAGTTATTGCTTGAAAAACCATCTAGCATTGAAAACATTTCAGAACTGGCTACAGTCTGAAGAATTACTTCCATTGAAGGTAGGGGGTAATGATCCTTTAAAGACACTCTATTTAAATCTTGGAAGTCTACGCATAGGCGTATATCTCCATTTTTCTTCCGGACTGGCACTAGGTTTGACACCCAAGTGTTATGTTTGATCGGAAACACTATCTGGGATGCAATCAGCTTGTTCAGTTTCTGTGACATAAGAGATTATATTTTTGGGTTCACAGGTCTCTATTTTTGATGAACTAGTTTTGCTTCTTCTATTAGTTCAATTGTATGCTCAATGATCCCAGGATTATACCCCTTAAGATCATCATATGACCAAGCTACCACTCTTGGGTATTGTTCACATAAGTGTTTTAGTCTGTCTTTATTCTTTTGTGACACTTCTTTCCCAACTTTGAGCTTCTTATCTTCTCTGATATGCAAATCAGTATAATCGCCTTTGTCAGCCACGAGTTTCCTTTTATCTCTTGTTGCATCATCGGAATCGAATAGGCTTTCCAGAGAGACTAGCCCCCTCAGGAGCTTGTTGGATTTCAACTAGATGATTTGATCTTTGTAAGCTTCGACAATCTTCGATTGCAGCTGATCGACAAATTCTCCAGATGACCGGAGCAATGCTGCAATATGAGCATCGCTATCAAATACCTGTCAATCTTGATTGTTATCTAGGATGGCGAGTCTTATAATTACTTTCTCTGCATGTTTATTTCTAAATAACTCAGTGGTGGGTTTGAATTGAGCCCCAATAGTTGCCATCCTATTAGCTTCGGAGTTCATTTCCATCGGAATAGCCTGAATATTGAATGCCTCAAAGTTGTCGATCAGATCCCAGACCCTATGTCGATAAGATCGCATGCGGATATTCTTTATAGCTGAAGTTCTGCGGATTTGGTTAACCACCAGCTCAGAATCTCCAGAGACACTTATCTATTTGGCACCCATTTTCTCCGCAAATCTTAAACCATGGATGAGACCTTCATATTCGACTTCATTGTTTGAATAGGAAAACTGGAAACGGTAAGACCTCAACGTCTTTTTGTCAGACGGAGATACCAAACAAATCCTAGCTCCAGTTCCTACTTTACATCTGGCTCCTTCAAAATATAGCATCCATATTTCTGGAGATTCTTCACCCTTGGGTTCTTTAGTAACTCTAGGCATGATCTACCCTTCTTCATGAATAACATAGGTTCTGAGGCCAGTTGAGTGGTAATTCCCGAAAGGATCTATATCAATAAATTCTTTCAACAAATTTTCTTCATCCATTGTCCAAGAGCTAGTAGCCTCCTCTTCTTCAAGAAATTCAACATTATACCTTTCCTCTTGAGAGATTGAAGTGTGTGTTGCTTCTTCAAAATTTAGCAAAGCCTCATCAGCAACGTGCTCAAGATGTAAGGTCTCCGATAAAAATTTCATCTTAGCCCCATTCTTGGTCCTTAGAATCAAATGGGACCAATCTAAAGCCAGATATCCTTCTACATTTGCAGTGAACTCTCAGGACAAACAGATTCCGAATAGGGGAGGGATATCGATGAGTATGGTATCCTAATTTATAGTGATAGTAGGGCAGGCAAATAGAGTCATAGGTAATCCCTTAATTATTTCAACAGTATCCACCTTATTTTCATCAAGCTGCATGACTCCTTTATTTAGAGGCTCATATTTTTGACCCAAAGCATCAGCTACTTGCTTTGGCATGACATTGGTGCTAGCACCAGAGTTGATCATGCAATTATGCAGCAACTTGTCACCAATAATCAGTGTTAGAAAGAAAGGTCTAGGTTTAGGCTTACTTTCCCTTCGGGACTCGAGCTTCTCCTTTGGTTGAATCATCTACACTTTATCTAGGTCAGACCTGGATGCATCCTCTCTATTGGGTAGAGCAAAAACCTTAGAATCTTCTTCAACTGACAGTGCCTTTTGTAGCAGTACCTTCTACTCCGGAATGGCCAGGACATCCCACAAAGAAGCATTGGTAGATGACTTTATCAGTTGTTCCACCACGTTGAATTGCACTTTCGGCTGGTGAGTAGCGATTACCTACCCTTTAGGTCTGGCGGCCATTATAAGTTTCACAGTCAGTATATCCGGCAGTTTGGTAACAGTAGAAGTGATCGGCAAAGCCTTTGTCTTGGGAGGAAGCGGATTCAGAGGGCAAAGAACATACATCTCTGACTGTGGTGGGGTTGGCAATAGGCCTGCCACTGGGTTGTGCATTGGTTGTGATGAAACCTTGGTAGGTGATGCTATAAACTCTCTGGTAAGTCTATGCTTAGAACCCGTATTATAATCAGATTGCACTTGGGGTACTTTATCAATAGGGATGTCATTTGGAAATGCTGACTCTTCTCCTTCCATCCATGAAAAGAGACCCTAGTCTAGGACAATCTCTGACTCTTGCTGGATAGACATCCCTTGCATTTGTGCGGCAAGGACTGCATTGTTCATTTGTTGAGAAGCATATGGTGAGTTGCCAGAAACGGATGTGCAGCCTTGGCTACGCTGATCTGCGATTTATTGTTGCAAATTTCCCCGCAGACAATTTCATGGCATGTGTGCATCATTGCAAGGAAAACACCATGAGTTTGCATCTTCAACTAAATTGTTCTATCTAGCCACCAGCTCCTTATTTGAACTAGGATGAACAATTTGCATCAGTAGGGTTACCGGAACCACCTAGTTGCTTGATTGAGCTGAAGTATTCCCTCGTGACCTATCCTGCCACTGGTTTGATTGGTACGGAGGTTTCTCGCCTTAGTAATTTTGGTATGCTGACTTTTGATAGCTGTATTGCTGTCACTTCAAAGTAGTCAGTTCATTAGTCATAGCCCACATCTGTTCTCTCATTTTGTTCATCTCAGTAGCCATGGGGTTCAGTACCGAAGCTACTACAGAAGCTCCCGTCGGGGCTGTGCTTGGAACACTTTCAGGATAGATGTACATAGATTGGGGGGGAGCCACAGATGCACTGGTAGAAGGAACTTCAGATTTTGGAGTGTTGCACTTGGGGAACAATGGCATGATGGGTCTCGGCACCAATTTCCTTGTAGTGATCAAAATATTTTCTATAGCAATAGCTAGAGCATAAGCATTAGGAAGAGTTTCTCCACCTAGAGCCTGTAACATCATGAAGATATCAGCATTTATTGACTTCAGGTAGAACATAAAAGCCAAATCTGAAGGTGGTCGGCTGCTAATAGGCACTCTTTGCCAGGTTGAATGAAACCTTGCATTGAAATCGGGCAGGGCTTCGTAAGGAGCACGCTTTATGTTGGCCAGTTGATGGTACAGAGATAGCATTGGAGAAATGTTCATAAAAAGGGGTTCTGAGCTGGTCCCAAGTAGCTATGGTGCCTGCTTTAATGGTCTGATACCAGTTCAGCGCCTTTCCTCAAAAAGAGGCGACCAACAATCTAAGGGCTACATTTTCGTTTGATATGCCATGTATCAGACATACGTCTGCGACATCTTGCAAGTGCTCTATGGGTGTTTTTGATTCATCCCCATAATATTTAGGGATAGCCTTTAGATCCAAAATAGGGATGGGGGCCCATACTGCAGGAGGCATAGGTGCTACTAATGGACTGTCGAAGTCCTAGGCTATGTAGTTTCTAGCAGCCATAGGTGCGAGTGGATTAAGTGATGTCAGAGGAGGTGAAGGGCTACCTCGGCGATCTATCGGGTGTACAGAAACTAAAGGGGGTACAAGCTAGCTAGGGACTCTTGTAGTCTGCGACTTGGTTATAGGTTGATGGCTCATACACACTTCTAAAAATTAGGCGAATGTGCTAGTTCATGGTCCCACCGAGCATGCCAGAAAAAGAACTGTTGACATAGTCTTTTGCATGTAGTAGCAGTCTTATGGGAAACTTAGCTAAAGGGGACGTTATGTGCTAGCTAAGTGACCTTCGAGGTTTTACCAAAGTCAGCTCTTCGATTAATGGGTGAAGTAAAAGGAAAGAGAGATTGCGAGAATGTAAAGTTTATACTACAGGCGATGCGCCAAATTCTTTGAATAACTTTACCAGAGCATAGTGCATAATGCAAAGGCCCAAACCATTAAATTACTATTAATTAAGATAATTTTCTCAAAAGCACTTGTCATTCAACACCATCCTTCTATATGCATAATGTAATCAAACATAACTTTGTTTTAATGCAGAAGAGTCAAAGAAACATGATCTGTATTTATATTAGCTATGAAAGGTTACAAAAAACTGAAGAATAGACATTCATACAAAAATAAAGACAATAGCATAGGTCAATAGTTCCAGCGAACAATTGAAAATAGAAAGGCCAAATTTATTTGGCATAGTCCGAAGTCTTTGAATTGAAAGAAACTATTACACAAGGATTTATCCTCAGTGCTTGAGACATCTCTTAAACTTAATCAACAACTAATAAAAGAAAACTAGGCCCCAATATATTGGCCATCCCACCACCTAAAAACGCATTATGAAAGAGCAAACCATGCATGGCGATCCTTGGCCTAGATTATCCCAAGCCGCCATAGCAAACATCCATCAATCAACAACACACCAGTGAGGCCATGACACGAAATGGAAAACCATGCAGCAATAGGAGAGGACATGCGGCAGTGGGGAGTACAAAAGATCTGTCGGCATCTGCAAGGTAACTGGCGTAGGAACAAAAATGTCACATGTCACCCAGACGGAGCTTGACAGAAAGTAGCAAAGGCGCCCAACAGAAAACCGCGAGAGAGATCCACATGGAGCACTCCGAGAGCAAAAAAGGTATGAGGCGGGCCCAACTCGGAAGACAACCAATGCAAGCCATGCGGCATGCAGTCGGAGGCTGCAGAGAAATGAAGAAAAAGAAAAAAGAAAAGCTTCGTGAGGGAGCCATGTGATGAGCTTTGAGGACAGTGAGCTTACAAAACTAAGGCACAAGCACAAAAGAAAAGAAAACTGCCAAGGCTTAGGCAGTTTTTATTGAACAAGTACAAACCTGAGAAGACTAGATTTCAAAAGAAATACTATTATGCTTAAGAAGGTGCTATTGATGATGAATCTGATAAATAAAATGGAAATGAAGATGAATGGGTATTCATTTCTATCAAATAAAATGGTCAAGTGTCCATTGAATTTGCCAGTATTGTGAATGTTGAGAAAACTCTTACAAAAAAAATTGAAGAAAAGGATGAGTGGGTAATTGACACCAGATGCTTACATCAAATGACTCATGAAAAAATTGAGTTTTTAAGCTTGGAAAACTATGATGGTGGTGTCATAATATTTGGAGACAACACTTCTGGTGTGATTCATGGAAGAGGCACTATTTATTTTGGTGGTAAGCACAATACTAATGATGTTCTTTATGTAGAAGGCTTAAAGCATAATTGAGTGTTGGATAGATGGTAGACAAGGGTTAAAATCTTTAGTTCAAGGATGGTAAGTGAAGAATAAGGGGAAGTTGTGCAAATATGATTGCTTTAGGTACAAAGACAAAAGGTAATATTTTTCACTTGAGTGTTGCTAGTGAAAGTTGTTTAATTTCTCAAATTGATGAAAGTTGGTTATGGAATAGGAGGTTATGTCATCTGAAATTTGATAAGGTTGTCAAGATAATATCTACTCAAGAATTCATAGATCTTGCTAAGTTAATGAAGCCAACTAACACTATGTGTAAGGAATGCCAGATGGGAAAATATACCAAAAATTCTTTCCAGAGCAAAAAATGCAACTCTAACGGAATATTGGATTTGATACATATTGATCTATGTCATCCATCCATAAGCAAAAGTATTCAAGGTGAAAGGTACTTTATGTTGCTTATTGATGATTACTCTAGAATGATATGGGTTTCTTTCTTAAAAGAAAAACATGAAGCATTAGAAAATTTCAAAAGCTTCAAAGCTATGATAGAAAATGAGACAGGTCAAAAGATTTAGTGCCTAAGGTCAGAGAGAGGTGGTGAATTCACTTCCCAAGAATTTATTTCTTTCTATGAAGAGCATGGAATCTACAGACAACTATCTGCTCCCTAGACCCCTCAACAAAATGGATTTGTTGAAAGAAAGAACAAAACCATTCTAGACATGACTAGAACCATGATACTGGATGGAAATATTTATCATTTCTACTAGAGAGAAGTTGTAAGTACTACTATGTATACCATTAACTAGGTGAATGTTAATAGTAATTTTGGTAAGACTCCTTTTGAGCTATGGTTTGGTTATAAGCCTATTGTCAAATATTTCAAAAAAATTGGAGGAAAATGCTACATCAAGAGAGATGGTGATATAGGAAATTTTTATGCTAGAAGTGATGAAAGAATTTTTTTAGGTTACTCTACTAAGAGAAAAACATACCGGTTGTTTAAAAAAAGGTTGACGAAAATGGTTGAAAGTGAAAATTTCAAAGTTGATGAAAATATTGTTAGACCATCGAGATGTAATGGATATGATTCAGATGATCAAAATGATAGTACTAAAAATTGAAATAATGTTTAGACACAAAATCAACTTTAGATTGTTCTAGTAAACTGAGAGAATCAAGAAGCAGAAACTAGAAGAGTGCAAAGGAAAGAACACAAGAACAAGAAGTCAAAGATAATCCTAAAACTCCCAAGTATGTAAGGTGAAATCATTTTGACAGTTAGATTGTAGGAGATAAGAGCAAAGGTGTGCAAACTAGAAGAAGAATTTTAGAAGAGTATTGTCTAATTTCCAAAACTGAGCCTAGCAATATCAACTAAGGATACAAAGATGAATATTGGATGGAAGCCATGAAAGAAGAAATAATGTAGATAGAGAGAAATGATATATGGGATTTTGTTCCTAGACCTCAAAACAAAAATGTGATTGGAACCAAATGGGTTTTTTGGAATAAGCTAAATGAACAAGGTGAAGTGGTTAGAAACAAATCAAGACTAGTTTGCGAAGGGTACTCACAGATGGAATATATTTATTTTGAAGATACTTTTTCTCTTGTTGCTAGAATTGAAGCTATAATATTATTTCTTGTTTATGCTACTTTCAAGAGTTACAAAGTCTATCAGATGGATGTAAAGTCAACATTTCTAAATGGTGAGATAAAAGAGGAAGTCTATGTTGAACAATCAAATAGATTTCAACTGATTGGCAAAGAAAATATGCTATGTTGATTGAAGAAAGCTCTATATGGACTTAAGCAAGCCCCCAAAGCTTGGTATGCTAGATTGGATAAATACTTGTTGAAACTTGGATTTAATAAAGGTATTGTTGACAACAATCTATATTTCAAGTTGGATCAGAATAAAGAATTGATCATTGAAGTCTTTGTTGATGACATTATTTTGGAAGGTAATGGTGATTCATGTATGAAGTTTTCTGATGAAATAAAAAGTGAGTTTGAAATGTCAATGATAGGAGAGCTGAAATTATTTTTAGGATTGCAAATTAGTTAGTTAGATCATGGAATTTTTGTATCTCAATCTAAATATGTAAAAGAGTTACTGAAAAAGTTTGGCATGGAAGACTCAAAGCTAGTTGGTACACCTATGGTAACCAGATGCAAGCTTACACAAAATGATGATTCTCCTAAAGAAATTGAAACAAGATACAAGTCAATGAATGGTGGACTACTCTATTTGAATTAGACCAAGCCAAATATAATGAATGTTGTATGCATGGTTGCTATATATCAAGTTGATCCCAAAGTCTCATGTGACTATTGTGAAAAGAATCTTTAGATATCTGAAAGGGATAGTTGATCTTGGTCTTTGGTATCCTAGGGATGATGATCTTATCCTAAGTTCTTTCACTGATGTTGATTGCGTAGGAGATGTTGATGATAGGAAGATTACTAGTGGCGATGCATTCTTATTAGGAAAGAATTTGGTATCTTGGCTAAGCAAAAAGAAGAATTTAATTTCATTATCTACTGCTGAGGTAGAATATATTTCTATTGCAAATAGTTGTACTCAAGTATTGTGGATGAAGAAAATGATGAGAGATGTCAGAATTGAGTATGAAGAACCCATTTCTATATTTTTTGACAATTCAAGAGCCATAAACATTTCTAAGAATCCAGTGTTGATATCAAAGACAAAGTATATATACATCAAATATCACTTCTTGAGAGACAAAGTAAGTGACAAAGAAGTTAGACTTTAGTATATACCTACCAAGGAGAAAATTACAGACATCTTTTCTAAGAAATTACCTAAGGATACTTTTGAGTATCTCAGAGGAAAGTTAGGGGTGATTTCCCCTCCTGGTCAGAACTAAGTGATGCAAGTTTTTGCATCAGTCTATGAATTCATAGCCATATATTATTCTATATTTATGTTGTGGTGGCTGCTACTCAGGGGGAGTAGTCAAATGTGCTAAATATGAAGGTTAGAGCATGTGTAGCTTTTCCATTCATGTCAAAGGGGGAGAGAAGCAATGCAAAAAACATGAGAGAAGAACAAAGTAGAAAGAGATAACAGGAAAAGAGTGCATAATCTAAGGGGGAGATTGTTGGAAGAGCTTGTTGGGTTGATGGTATTTTTCACATCATGTGTTGCCATCAATTCCAAAGGGGGAGATTTTTGGATGTTGTGGTTCTATTTCTAATATGCGGTTGTCATTGATGTTAACACTATTAGCATTGGTGATGCTTAAGGCTGTATATATTGAGGAGATTGAGAAAATTGTACAAAAAATATATTGTAGATAGCTAGTGAAGCTGAGAAGGTCAAAGTGGTGGTAAGTGATGTAATTTTATCATCATGTGGTGCACACCAAAGGTTTTTTTACTCAATCTATCTAGTATTTTGTCTAAATGTTTCAGTGGTATACATCAAGATTTGATAAAGTTAGGAAGTTATATGTTCCTAAAGTCATTTTGTTACTGTAGTAGGTGTTCTTGGATGAAGAGGATGAAATTTTGAAAATTTTAGTTGGTGTGCATGTTCCTGTGACATTAATTGATGAGTCTAGATTGTGATCTATCAGTTTTTTATGTCCGCATTGATCGAAGTGTTTGTGATTGGAGATTTTTGTGATGTGTGCTCGAGTTTTAATGTACTTGCCAACATGTTGGTGGTAGCATGTCGTGAATCCATGAGGATTAATATTTTATTGTTTGGCATGTTCAAAGGTGTTTATTTGAGTCCTCACTATGTTGTGACCGACTTGTGTTGGTGCACATTAAGATTTATTTATGTATTGAGGCTGACAGTTGTAATTTATTATTTATTTGTGGCTGACAAAGTAGTTGATGTAAATTTGTGTGGTGGATATATAAGAGTGGTTATTTTCCTCATTTTGATGTATGCTTGGTGTGTGTATGTGAAATACATGTGAAAATAAAGGTCAAATAATTTAGGAGCAGATCAGACTGTGAGGAAGGTTGAGCAAAGTGTATTTGTGCCTAACTAGAACTGTAATCAAGCTTTTGAAGAAGCTAATTTCTCAATTTATGTTCATCAAATGGATTAATCTGAATATTATATGTAAGGTTGTGACCCTTCCTCTGAGAAGTAATCTCTAGGTAGTGTGCTTGAATACAAGTGAATTCCTTATTCATTTTTGGCTATACTTCTAATAGGGTATAATCTTGTGGACTAATATCCACCGTGGTTTTTTTTTTAATAGGGTTTCCACGTATAAAATTTTGGTGGTCATGTGTCTCTAATATGTTATTGATCTATGCTTGCACTGTTAATTATCAAATCTAATATTAAAGGTTGATTAAAGTTGAATACATTTTATTTTGGTAACAAATGATTCAACCCCCCTCAGTTGTTTATCCTTTTTTTGCCAACAAAATCATCTTGCAAAAATTTCCTCCAAAAACACTCCAAAACATATTAGAGCCAACCAAAATGATTTATAATGACCTGCACCATGCTCCCCATATCAAGATACAATATTGACATCAATGAAAACATTGCAACACATCATTATTTAACTTTGTTCTTATTTCTCATGATCATGTTACCAACAACAACATCAATGACATTATTCCAAAAATATCCCCCTTTGTCATCGATGGAAACATGCTAAAATATATTCAAAAAATTCTCCAAAAAAATTTCCCCCTTTGACATCAAGAGAAAAGGGAACCTACAACAACTATTTTGACTTATACCATATCTCCCCCTAAGTAATATGTGCATATGTAAAAGATAAAAATATAGAATTGACTCCCTTTGAGTGATATAGTAGAGAAAAAATAAAAGTTATGTACTAGACACTACTCTATATACTTCGCATATGTACATAGAATCTTGAAACTAAAAACTGAAAAGCATAAAAAGTAACAATGTGTCAACCTGAGGAAGTTGACTCTTGTAACTTCTACAAATGGGTTTTCCATACTTTTTTTCCTTCCTTCCATGTCTTTGTTGTTGGCCCAATCAATCTACACTACACTTCAAACTCCATCAATATTTCTTCTCCTTCTTCCTAATCACTCGATATTGGATTCATTTATGCAACCTTATTAGCACTCAAAAGGGCACTTGAGACTCGTATTAACTTGTCATTCCCCAAGTCCCTTATATCTCCAAACTGCAAAATGACATTTTCCCTTTGTGCTTATAGTTGAAAGAACTTCTTATGCAAATATTAAATTACACTCCTTGTGGTACTAGTTAGATCAAGTTTCAGATCATAGGCACTGGAGGCTTTCTTTATTTGGGACTCAATGGAGTCCATCTCATTCCTTATGCTCTATGTGGCATTGGGTCACTTCATGTAATATTGAAATAGATACTTAGCCTCATCCACATAAATTTGTGCATCCTTCAAATTATATAAGAGCTTCTTATGTGAAATATCACACTTATCTATGATCTCCAATATATTTTTATCATTCATTATCTTTTCTACTTCTTTCTCTACTTCACCAATGACACCAAATGCATATTCCTTAAAAATAATCAATTAAAAGATTTAAGTTGTCCATGCCAGTGAGTGAGGTGTCTATGCTTGTACTGGGTATAGCCTCTTGCAATTCCTTTACTAATTCCTCCATAAATTTTCTACTCTTTTGATGTGTCCCAATAACCTCCTTCTAGGAAGATGCATGGAATACATCTCCCAATTGTAGCTTGTGGAGTGGTGAAATATTTTTTAGATCTACATTTAATTTTTGCATTGGAAGTTGTAGCAATTATGAAGAAATAACAGGTTGGAACTTGAGTTTCATACTCAATGATTTCTTCAAGGAATCTCCAAGGAGCCAAAGGAGTTGGAGGATTCACTAGAAGTCTTTATAGTCACCTCTATGGCTTGCTCTTTTGGTTCCTTACCTTTGTCCTTTTTAGAGTTCATAGGTATCTCTATTCTTGCATTTTTGGAGTATCATCTTCCTTATCTTCACCTTCCTTCTCTTTATCTTCTTCCTCATCTTCCTTTCCTACCTTGACTCTCTCTTGTTCATTATATTTATTCACATTTTCTTCCTTTGTAGATTGATTAGTGGTATCTAGTGGTGGAGTTTCAAAAATTTCTTCAAGAACTGGAGAAAGAGAATTATCTTCCTTCGCTATTTATTCTTTGGTGATAGTCTCTCCTTCCACAATTTTCTTTTCTTCTACATATTCTCGTGTCACCTCTTCTATTTTTGAAGGGAAATTATCTTGTATATTCTCGTCATCTATCACATTCTCATGTTGAGCATCAATTATCTATTTGTCTTCAACTTTCAGAAAGGGATCTCTACATTCTAGGGCCATCCCTAGCCTTTATGCTAGGTTTTCAAACTTATCAATAGTATCCTTTCAATTTTTCTCATGATCATCCTTGTCTCTGCTTATCAATATTATTACCCTTTGTTTTGTTCTTAGTTCTTCTATGTATAGTTGAGCCAATGTGGCCTTATTTTTTACAAATGAGGGAGCACTAATCACTTCAAGAGAATGGGCCTTCATCTCAGACTCTTCTTCAATAGCCTCTTCTATTCTCTTTACCAAAACATTCCAAAGCTTCATAGTTAAATTATTTTGTATGTTCCTCACGTCCATCATGAATTCTAATGTATTTTTCAATGGCCTTAACTATTGTAGCCTTATCTATGTCATTAACATCTTTATCCAAAGCTCCAATATCTCCAAGCATATCATGTTGAATTATTCCATTTACAAGTGCCTCTACCTTCATAAGATTTTGAGGTCTTAACCTTTTCTTCTTTATTTCATCTGGAGTCTTCTTTGTTTCTACCTTATTTTTTAGGGACACCTTCTTTTTGGTTTCTTTCTTCTTCTCTCTCATGTTTAGTACAAATGTTTCTTTTTCTTTCTCAATCTCCTCTTCACTCTCTATGTCAATACCATCAAATCTTCTTCTTTTGATAGTAGCTTCACCTTGTGAAGCTTCACTCTTCCTTTTACAGACCAATGGGGGTACTTATTCCTCTTCTTCTTCTACATGTACACTTATAAACCTTTATATCATTTCCTTTTTCTTTTTTCTCTTATTTGCAAGGGCAAAGGGTGGTGCTACTAGAGTAGCCTTCTTCTTCTCTAACATTTCCATGTGCACAACTGAAGGGGATTTTTCCTTCACTAGAGGAATATTTGTTGATTTCCTTTTCTCTCCTATAGGCTACCTAGTCCTAGAGGACTTCTAAATAGCAGGAGAGGTGGTAGAAATCTTAGTATATATTCCTGTGCTTTCAAATCCTCCTATAGAACTTGATTCTCCCTTAGCTTTTTCTCTTGCATACTACATTTTTCCTTTGAGATGCCCATTTCCTCTGCAATCTAATCAACCATATTTATAACCTTCTTCTAAATTATCAGTTTCTTTTGCACCATGTACACCTCCATATACTTCTCTTCATAAGTGTTATATCTTTCTTTAGTTGTATCCTTTTCACCTTTCAACAAAATTATAGCTAAACCAATAATCTCTCTTTTAGTTACCTCATATCCCAATGTAGGGATCCACATAGTCCTCGGTTCAACTTCCTCGATGATGCATTCATCAATGCTTACCAAAAATGTGATATCATCTTTTATATTTCTTTACCATTTTCCTTGTAATTTTGTCTCTCATGCATTATCTTCTAAAAACCTTCAAAGAAGGAAACAAGTGACTCACCTTGTGCATTCCCATCACCAAGATGACTCAAAATCTTTGATTTGATGAAAAAATAGTCTTCCTTGCAACCATTTAACTTGTTTGGTTTCAGTGAGTTCTTTTAGAAAATAGAAAATTAAGCACATAACCAAAGTGCCATACTTAAATTCATATTTATTCTCTTTTGTTTGCTTAAAATTATCCATCAATTGTTTCCTTAGTAACTCACAAATATCATAGTCAACACCTTTTTCCAGCATCTCATATGCCACATTGATTGCAGTGGTAGATACAAAATTATCTCTATTTATGAAATATATTTTTTAACCAATTAACATTACTTCATACCTCACAACTAGATTTATGATGGGATCTACTAATAAAGACCTCTTATCATATGTCTCATCTATGAGTCATATTACAATTTCATTCTTAATTGATTTCAATACAGTAATAGGTCTAGTGGAGCATAGACCCGTGACTTCTTTGATTACCTCTTTTGTTATCATGTTAGGTGATGAGTCTAGATTTTGGACTAGTTGGGGGGATAAAATCTCTTTTTATTTGCTAAAATTACCACAGACCTTGATTTTCTATGCTAGCGCTTTTATATAATTTCTCTCAGTCATAAGACACTTGGGACAAATTTCATTTTTGTTGGTTTTAATGACATTTACCTATTATGTAGACCATCTATATCTATTTTGCATGTGATTGATGAATTTTATTTAGCGTGGTTATAATTATGAAATTATTATGTGTACTAACATTAATCTATAGACATGATTGAAATACTAGGTTGAGAAATACAATCGCCAACTAGCTAGTTTGAGGAGTCACAAGAAGGTCAACTAAAGATGATGGTGGAAGTTTCTCGTGTTAGCCACATGTGACCACCTTGCACCGGTATTTAATGGCATTGAGCATTGTGGGCATTACTGCAGTGGTCGAGTCCACATTTGGGCATGCATGTTCGAATGGATTCCCCTCCATGTGTAATTGCTCCTTCCACTTTCTTCTCATTTTTCCCAAATTGCATCCTCTCATTTAGTGGGAGTTGATGACCATGTTTAGTTGATATATAAGGCTTGAATCCTCCTTTCTCAAGCTAGAAAGTTAGTGAGTCGATCGCCAGTTCTTGTACAAGCTAATAATCAACCATACTTTTGTAATTACATTTTTTGATGAATGAAATAAGATTCTGAGTTGAGTATATAAGTTTTCATTAGTTTAGAGTATACTCATCCAAGGGGGCTAGCTTGGTTAGTAATCCATTCCTTTAGTTTAGTTAGATTATTGTTAGTTTATGTTCAATACTTACTTAAGATTCTGGCATTGAATTTTCTTGAATCCACTAGAATTCCATTATGTGATTGTTCTTGTAGCCAAAGTGGGCAGAGTAGTTTCCTGTTGGATGCTTATATTTTCCTTCCTATTATGCATAATCAATTTAGATTTGATTGAGTGATGTTCAAAATTTTCTTTTTTTCCTTTCATGTAGTTTACTTTCAACATTAACTCTTTATTAGTTGTAGAGCGAAGATGACTACTTTGAAATTCCTAGTGCACATACTGTGCTGACCCATTTCAAGTTCACATCCCTAGCTTGACAATTTAAATGTATCTTCATGGTGGTTAAGATAGATATTCAAGTTAGATGTCCCGTATTTGAATCATGGTTGTAAGGGCTTAGTTGTTAAAATAATTTTAGGAGGCCGACATTTTTGTTGTTCTCGGGGATGGTGTCAAACTAGGGAGTCCTTTGGAGTCATTAATAGTTTTTCTGCTATAGTATTTCTAGAATTTACTCTTAGTGATAGAAGTTATGATCCACTATTTTCCCCACCCATTTTTTGTGTCAGTTGGCTAATACTGAGTTGATACCGAATGCATAGAAGAAGAAGATATGCTTATGGGAGATTCCTTCCTAAAAATCTTGAGCCATTTCATCTAGTAGAGCTTCCAAATCTTCCCAGAGATGAAGAAGAAGAGCCAAACCCTTTACTGATATATTCCTTGACTTGACTAGTTCTGAAGTTTCCCTTGAAGATCAAAATCCTATTGAAGAACCCTTTATTCTGGAATTTCATCAAACAATCATGGCTGATACAAATGGATATAGGCCTAATAGGCAGAACCAACCAACTTTCCGTTTTCCCATTGCTGAACAAAATGAAGTAGATAACCTCAAAATTATCCCTCCTTCAATCCTTCCTAAATTCTATGGGCTTGTCATAGAAGATCCTACTACCTTCTTGCTTGAGTTTGATATACTCTACAAAAGTTATGACTATACCAATAATTCCAATAGACTCAAGCTATTTCCTACTACTCTAAAAGAAGCTACATTGAGATGGTTTATGAGCCTTAGTAGAAATACTGTGAGAACTTGGGAAGATATGAAGAGAAAATTTCTTGAGAAATACAAGAAATATTGTAGGGGTAGTGACATGAGAGGAGGTAAGATTTTTAGAATGCAACAAAAGGAAGATGAGAGCTTGGAATAATTCATTTCAAGGTTTATATTTTACCTAAAGAAATCTCCACATCATACACTTAATGAAGACTCACAAAAGTTCCTTTTCCTGATAGGAATTAATGAAATTTACACTGATGTCCTAGACCTGATGGCAAAAGTAGATATCACTCAATTCCCTTGGGATTATATCAAGAGGATATGTCAAAATTATTCTAGGGAAGCTTCAAAGAAAGGAAGAGTGTACCAATCCTCTATGGGTAAGACATCCAACAATGGAGTCTCAAGCATGGAGATTACTAATTTGTTGGAAGATTTCAAGCAAGATATAATCAATAATCTAGCTACTCAACTGGATACACTTCAGGATGAGAAGAAACATGAGGAGGTAGAGGCAATATTGACAAAATATTTCCCTCATTGTAGACAAAAGAAGAGGGACTACAAATGTAAGGTGATAGTCAGCATTGAAAACAAACAAATTCCACCTGAGTTCAAACCAATCCAAACTGAGGAAAACCATGGCTACTTTGTTGCATAGAAAAGGCCATGGGCTTCAAGACAAGGTATGCCATCAGATCCATTATCTTTTGTTGGACCATATTTTAATTCTTATTTCATTTGGTAACCAATAGTAGCCACCATATCCATCCAACTATGGAGGATACCCACCCCAATCTTGGAATAACCTACCCAATACTTGGTCCAATAAACAAAATTCATCACCTCAATGGTAGCACCCTCAGGGGAATTGGCAACAACCTCTAGGAAACTGGCAGAAAACATCTCAATGGAGAGGTGGACAACAATGGCCAAACCAAACCACTAGCTATATGCAACCATCTTCTCAAACCCAACAACTTGCTAATCCAAGTGAAAATGTACCTAAACCTACCCAGTTACCAACCCAACCCACACCCAACCCAAATAATAAACCACAACAACAGCTTGTATATTTTGTTGGTCCAAATCAATTTCTTGCATATGCTGTGAGTTTAAGTGATATCTATCTATGGTCAAGAACAACTTTGTTAGTTCCTTCCACCCCCATTATCACTGAGATACTTGTGGAAGAGAAATAAGAATATTTTACTAATCCCATTCAGCCTTCTGCAACTAAAACTCCTGAACTAGCTCCAACAAAATAGACAACACAAGAACCATCATTCCCTCAGAGATTAGAATATTCCAAGCAAAAAGAAGACAAGGAGGAAACTAGTTTTGATATCCTACATCAGCTAAAGCATATATGTTTCCAGATAGAAATGTTCCAGGCCATAAAATATATCCCTATCTATGGAAAAGAAATCAAGGAAGCATGTTTCAAGAAACTAGGTAGGAAAAAGAACCACACTATAGTCCATATAGTAGGACAACTTTCTGAAATCATGCTTGGAAAAGTAATTATTCCAAAGTACAGTGATCCCTGTAGTTTAAGTTTTTATAAATGGGATGAACATAAAGAATTATTTGATTGACTTATGTGAAAAAATAAATGTGATGATTAAAGATATCCTAGAGTAACTAAATATTGAAAACATGAGGTCCACTCCAACAATACTGCAACTTGTTGATAGTTCCACTTTCATGCCTAATGGAATAGTAGAAGACCTTGTGGTGATCCTAGACTCCTGGGAGTATCCAGCTAACTTCATGGTTCTTTCCCCTAAAGCCACACTGGGAGGATATCCACTTTTCCTTGGTCGGCCCTAGTTAGAAATTGTAGACGCTTATATTGGATGTCACTTAGGTGACATGACCATTTCTGAAGGCACAGGCACTAGAAATCTTGTTATGTATCTTCCTAATCAACCATCCCACAATGAAGAAAAATCAGTATGACCACCTATTGGTGAAGAAGCTAAAGATGTCAACTATGTGGTGCAACTCATGATTCTCAAAGGAAGTCCTTTCCTACAAGTTCAAGATGAAGATGAGGTGTTATCTAGTATCATTCAAAACTAGTGTTAGAA
Source organism: Sequoiadendron giganteum (assembly GCA_007115665.2). Lineage (NCBI taxonomy): Eukaryota > Viridiplantae > Streptophyta > Pinopsida > Cupressales > Cupressaceae > Sequoiadendron > Sequoiadendron giganteum. The sequence goes on from CM021107.1 coordinate 139,440,751, forward strand.
AGAGGAAACATAATCCACTCACATTTCTTGTTCTATAGACATCGAACAAACACTTATGTCATTTCTGCATGATCTTCCTACAACAACTGTCCCTATCAACAAACTTCCTACAGCCACTCTTCTGATAGATAAAATTCTTATAGAAATAGGTATGTTTCACACAATTTTTCCACTTGAACTTAAGATACCTTGTATTAATGAAGAAAATATGATAGAACTAGTCATACAAGTATAGGTTTCTGAAGGATGACATCTAAAGATCAATAGTAAGTTGAATGAGGGACAACAATTGACATTGACACAATTGTTGGAAGCAAATCAAAAAGAAGTTTCTTAGGATTATCGTGACATGAAGGGATTAGACCCAAAGCTTTGCACTCATAGAATATATATCAAAGATGAGTGTACACCTGTAAGGCATCCGCAATGGAGAATCAACCTTCCTTGAGAGAAATTATCAAAATAAACATACAAAAGATGATAGACATAGGATTTATCTACCCTATTTCAAATAGCCAATGGGTGTCTCCATTGGTAATTGTGCCCAAAAAGGGAGAAAAATGGTGATTTTGTGTTGACTATAGGGAACTTAATTTTTCCACTAAGAAAGATCATTTTCCCCTACCTTTTGTAGATGAAGTCTTGGACTATCTTGCAATAAAATAGTACTTCTCTTTTCTTGGTGGATTCAATGGATACAATTAGATTCAAATTGCACCAAAAGACCAAGAGAAGACTATATTCACATTTCCTTGGGGGTAATATGCCTATTACATACTTCCCTTTGGGTTATGCAACACACCTGCAACTTTTCATAGAGCAGTCATCAACATATTCTCAGATATCTCCCTTGACTGCATGGAGATCTATATGGATGATTTTACTACCTATGGTGCCACCCTTGATGAAGAACTAGATAATTTAAAGAAAGATCTATAGAGATGTGAAGACCAAAACTTGTCATTAAATAGTGAAAATTGCTTCATGAAGATGCAAGAAGGTGTAGTTCTTGGCTACTACATTTCCCACCTTGGCATTCAAGTTGATCCTGCAAAATTTGAGGTAATAAAAAATATGCCTATACTTGCAAAAAAAAAGGATATTATGAGTTTTTTAGGTCATGCATGCTACTATAGATGTTTCATCAATGATTTTAGCAAAATAGAATCCCCGCCGTATAGTCTCTTGACTAAAGATGTTGAGTTCCAATGGATAGAAAGCTGTGATAAACCAATTTTTGATTTAAAGACAACTCTAACTACTGCCCCTATACTTAAGGAACCAAATCGGTAAATCCATTTCCACATCCATACGGATGCATCAAATTATGCAATAGGAGCAGTCCTAGGACAAAAAACATAAGCTATTGAAAATTTCATTTACTTTATTGGTAAAAACTTGCAAGGAATTGAAATCAATTACACAGTCATAGAGAAAGAAATGTTGGCAATAATTTATGCCTTGAACAAATTCAGTCACTAAATAATAGGTTATCATATTTTTGTACACATTGATTATGCAACTATTAGATACCTCATGACCAAACCCCTAATCTCAGGAAGATTAGCCAGATGGTTTTTATTAATGGAAGAGTTTGACATAACTATTGTAGACAAACCAGGTCAGGCAAACGTGGTTGTAGATTTTCTTGCAAGGCTGACCACATTAGAAGATAGTCAAGCCATGGATGACTCCTTTCCTGATGAACATATATTCTCCATTACTATGTAGACACCCTGGTATGCTGACATAGCCAATTACCTTGTGATAGGCAGAGTTCCTCCTCCCTTCTCCCCATAAGAGAGAAGAATGTTGATTGAAAAATCATTCCCTTTTTCATGGATAGTTTGATACCTATTTTATACTAGATTGGATCACATTATGAGATGGTATGTGAGGGAAGATGAGACCTATGACATTCTTCATGCATTCCATGATGAACCCTATGGAGGCTACTTTGTAGCTAAAAGGATAACAATGAAACTCTTGAACATAGGATACTATTGGCCTACATTCTACAAAGATGCAAGAAGGTATACTAGGAGATGTGATAAATTTTGAAGAATGGGAAGGCCAACGAAGTCAGATGAGATGCCACTTTGTCCACAAATGGTAGTCATTCCATTTGACAAGTGGGGTCTAGAATTTGTGGGACCCATTGATCCTCCATCCAATGGTAAGTCCTATATTTTAGTGTGCATTGATTATGTAACAAAGTGGGTAGAAGTCAAAGCCATGAAGCATTCAAGAGACACCAAAGTTGCAAAATTTCTTTATGAAGAAATTTTCACACGATATGGGGTTATGATATTGCTATCAAGATTCAACCGTGTAGTTTTTGAATCAAACTCATTGACCCATGTTTCATGATTAGTGGTTAACAAGAACCCATCTCTCATGATAATGAATGGTCCACTTAGCACTCATTGCATCTAAGTGATGCTCATAGAGGTGAAGCATTGGTTCATCCCAGGAGGTCACCCATCCCAGTACTACTCTAGCTTAAGCGCGCTTACCCACGAAGTTTCCCCCAAGGTTTATCCCACTTAGCTTGTTACCCCATTTGCAAAACCTTCAGCAAGTGTTATGCCTTATGAACCATTCATTATAGAGCCCCTTTAGCTCATCAATTAATAAAAATGAGGTTTCTTCCACAGTGTGTCAAAGTATGATATTGCTATTAGGATTCAACCATGTAGTTTTTGATTCAAACTCATTGACCCATGTTTCATGAGTAGTGGTTCACAAGAACCCATCTCTCATGATAATGAATGGTCCACTTAGCACTCATTGCATCTAAGTGATGCTCACAAAGGTGAAGCATTGGTCTGTCCTGGGAGGTCACCCATCCCAGTACTGCTTCAGCTCAAGTGCGCTTAACCATGGAGTTTCCCCCAAGGTTTATCCCACTTAGCTTGTTACCCCATTTTCAAAACCTTCAGCATGTGTTATGCCTTATGAATAATTCATTATAGATCCCCTTTAGGTCATCAATTGATAAGTAGGAGGTTTCTTCCACAGTGTGTCAAATTATGATATTTCTATTAAGATTCAAGGCATAACACTTATTGAAGGTTTTGCAAATGGGGTAAGAAGCTAAGTGGGATAAACCTTGGGGGAAACTCTGTGGTTAAGCGCGCTTGAGCTGGAGCAGTACTGGGATGGGTGACCTCCCGAGACGGACCAATGCTTCACCTCTGTGAGCATCACCTAGATGCAATGAGTGCAAAGTGGACCATTCATTATCATGAGAGATGGGTTCTTGTGAACCACTACTCATGAAACATGGGTCAATGAGTTTGACTCGAAAACTACACGATTGAATCCTGATAGCAATATCATAATTTGACACGCTGTGGAAGAAACCTCCTACTTATCAAGATATGGGGTACCAAGAGAAATAGTAACTGATCAAGGCACTCAGTTTAAATTATCCCTTGTTACAACATTGGTTAATGAATATAAAATTAGGCACAAGAAATCCACTCATTATCACCTTTAATAAAATGGACAAGTTGAGGTGACAAATAGAGAGATTGAGGCCATCCTCACCAAAATAGTGCATATTCACAAAAAGGATTGGGAAAATAGATTATCAAAAGCAGTTTGGAATTACAGGACCACCTGGAAAACAACTATAGGCTTCGCCCCATTTGAGTTCCTATATGGGAAAACATCCATGATGCCTATATAATTTAAGCACAAGACTCTTAGAACTGCTATGGAGTTGGGGATGGACATTTTCAAGGCACATAAAGAATGGATTATGTAGCTCAATGAATTGGACGAGATGAGGAAATTTGTATTGCACCATAATAAACTTGTCCAAATTCAAAGAGTCAAATGGCATGATAGATTTATCAAAGAGAATAAATTTCAGTCACGTGACTAGGCATTACTTTATGATTCACGGTACAAGGATAATGTAGGGAAATTATAGACAAGGTGGCTAGGGCCATATGAAGTTGTCGAGGTATTTCCCAATAAAGTTGTGTAGCTCATGACCATTGAACCTATGAAATTCAAATTATTGGTGAATGGGCACTATGTCAAACTATATCGCTTTCCAGCTTCCAAGAAAGAGTTCCTGCAGTAGTTTATCCAAGACACAACACCTAGGCATAGTTCCTATAGGCAAGAAGTTCCTGCAACCGAAGGTAGTGGACCTAGAGTCCCTCCTTCTGAATAAATGAGGTAATTACTTTTCATAATAAATATTTCTACTATTTTAGAAATCCATTTCTTCACCCATCCGCCCATCTACCCATCAGTACCACCTTTCTCTCTCTTCCATCATTTCTTTTCACCTCGCACCATTCCACCTCATCATCATTAATTTCTCAATTATTACTCACCAATGCAAGTGGTATTTCCTCCCTGATCATTGCAATGAATTCTCTCCAATAATATGTGTACACTTAGGTACATGCACATTAATAGAATTATTAATTATCCTTTAGAGCATTTCATTTAATCATTGTACAATAATATGGAAATTCACATAATTTTCTCTAATCGCCCATCAAATCAATATTGCCATCCTGCATATGTGGACACATGTCTAAATTTAGGTTGGGGGAGGGGTAAGAAAGATGTAGAAATATTTCCACATGTTGATACATGTTTTTCTATGTCAAAAAATATTGCTGAGCTGATTCAAAATTTAAAATGAGAGATGGCTCGCATGTGTGATGTGACACTAAACTGCCATTGCAATTTCCTCTTATTATGATTCCCTTTTATTACCATTTCTTGCAATTATTAACTCTATCAAAATTTTGAAATGCAATTGGTAATTTCTAAAAATAGAGTGAAGGAAATTCAATCAATGATTCACCCAACAAGAAAATAGGAAAGAATTTGAGAATTACAAAGCTAATTTTGCAAAGTGACAAGTTGAGACAATGGGAGGTGGAATCATTCAGAATGAGCCCTCAACTCATGATTCTTTGTTACAGGACGCAACATGCTTAGATGAATTTCAAAATTGTGGTTGGTTAGATTATTTTCTAAAGTTGGATGGTTTTGACAAGGGTATTGCATTGGAGTTGTCTCAGACATTTTAAAATGGGAAGGAAATAGTGAAAGGACTGGAGGTCATAGCAACTAAAGAATGAATTGCATAAGTTTCAAGGCTGCCAGCTGATGGAAAACCCTACCTTGTTTCTAAGGATTCCATGACAACCAGGTCCATATTCACAATGCATGGTGACCCTCCACTCACAATTGACAAGAAGGGTGCTAAGAGACTCTCTCTATGATAGCCATGGAAGAGGTAGCTACACACATCATCAAATATATCACCTACGAAGGTCAACTATTGAACCTGCATTTAGTGCACTTCAAATTGCTGAGCCATTTGAGGCATGGGAGAAAGATGAACATGCCCAATGTCCTATACAACCTTCTCTCCATTATGGTAGAAAAAACTCAAAAAGGTAGGGAAAATTCTATATCCCAACATTGTCTAATTAAATTGTTGGTTATAAGATCTCTACTTGATACAACACCTAGAATGGCCTCATATGATTTTGTAAACACTGAGTAGTATAGACCTGAACCATCTCAGCCTAGGGTTTCACCTTAGCCATGAAGGTCTAGAAAAAAATTGAGCATGATTGAAGGCACCCCTAGTGCTTCGACCTTTGGTGCTAGTGTGCATTCCCGTATTGAAAAAAATACTATAAATGTTAGTTCCTTTAATAATGAGAATGAAAAATCAAATTATTCATTTGATTCTGATGATGATGATGTTCCCCTAAAAGATATTATAAAAATAAGTGCACAAAAGAGGGAGGCAAACACAAGGGAAGGAAAAATGCAATTTATGCAAAAATAGGTTTCAAGCCCTAAGAAAAGGAAGGCAAGCACTGTTCATCCTATAGCCAAAGGAAAATGAAAAATCCGTCTCAAGAAATTGTGGCTAGCCAATCCTAAACTAGGTGGGATATTGTGTGAAATCACAGACATGCCAATGGAGCAAGAGAATGTACAAGAAGAGGATGTGTTCGAAAAGGCAGTAAAAATGACACTGACCAATCCTGTTGCCATTGCAAAAGAAGTTGAGACTCAAGAGCATGAATAAAGTCAAGAGTTCATGTAGCAAGACCGAGAGTGGGAGTTCCTGCAGAAAATTTAGAACATAGATCAAGAGTTCCTACAACCTCCACCCGAAGAAGAACAAGAGGCCCTGCAATAGAATGAGGAAAGAGGAATCATACCTCAACAACCTAAATCGGTGGAAAATCTTGAATATATGCAAATTTTTCTCTATGGGAAGCAACCATCTACAAAAATCTATATAGGAATCCATAACACTCCTAATTTTTCAATAAATATAGCTATTTTAAATTTATGGAAAGAAATACAGAGAAGAGAGGAGGAATCAAAGGAGGAGAAGAAGTGGTTGAAAAAGGAAATCCAAGAAAGAGATGAGATGATCAAAGAAAAGAATAAGGAAATTGTCTTCCTAAAGGAAAGGGTAAGAAACATTGCAACTCTGGTGCCAAAATTTTTGGAATGTGGAACCCCTCCAATGTTTTATGCTTTGCACTTGAAGAATAAATACCTTTCCTTTAGAATTTCAAGAATCATCTGAGATTTGAACCCCTCCATTGAAACTCCTACCAAAGTTTTTAGTGCCTACAAAATTGCTTCCTCTGAAATGAAAAATTTGTTATGTGAATTTTATTTCCACAAACTTTTCAACCACCTACCCTCCTATGGCCTAGGCCTAATTTTAGATTCTACAGGTATGACATTGTAGAGGAACAACAATGATGGAGGAGACTTGATGAGTTGGGGTGATTTTACTAGAATCATGATTCACCCATGGCAGAAACTGACATTGGACAACTTTCAATCATAGACTTCAATGCCTTAACAAAGTAGAAGCATAAGTCTTCCCTTGCTAGAGGACCAATAAAATTTTAGATTGGGGGGAGTGATGAGTTTAGATTTTGGCCTAGTTGGGGGATATAATCTCTTGTTATTTGCTAAAATTACCATAGACCTTGATATTCTATTCTAGCACATTTATATAATTTCTCTCAATCATAAGACACTTGGGACTAATTTCATCTATGTTGGTTTAATGACATTTACCTATTATTTGGACCATCTATATATATTTTGTATGTGATTGATGAATTTTCTTTAAGTTGGTTATGATTATGCAATTATTATGTGCACTAACATTACTCCGTAGACATGATTGAAATACTAAGTTGAGAAATGAAACCGCCAATTGGTCAGGTTGAGGAGTCTTACGAAGGTCAACTAAAGATGACAGTGGAAAATTCCTATGTTAGCTACATGTAACCTCCTTGCATAGATCTTTAATGGCATTGAGCATTGTGTGTGTTACTGTAGTGATCAAGTCCACACTTGGGCATGCATGTCTGAATAGATTCCCCTACATGTGTAACCACTCCTTCCACTTTATTCTAATTTTCCCTAAATGGAATCCTCTTAGTTAGTGGGAGTTCATGGCCCTATTTAGTTGATAAATAAGGCTCAAATCCTCCTTCCTCAAGTTAGCGAGTTAGTGATTCAATCACCAAGATCTTGTACAAGATGATAATCAACCATACTTTTGTAATTGCATTTTTTTATGAATGAAATAAGATTCTAAGTTGAGTATGTAAGTTTGCATTAGCTTAGATGATTCTCATCCAAGGGTGCCCACTTGGTGAGTAATTTTTTATTTTAGTTTAGTTAGATTAGTGTTATTTTATGGTCAATACTTAGTTAAGATTCTGGCATTGACTTTTCCTACAGCCACTGGAATTCCATTATGCTACTATTCCTCCAACCAAAGCGGGTAGAGTATTTTCCTAGTGGATGCTTATATTTTTCTTCCTGTTATGCATAATTAGTTTAGATTTGATCGAGTGATGTTCAACATTTTCTATGTTTCCTTTCATGCAGTTTACTTTCAACATTAAGTCTTTCTTAGTTGTAGAATGAAGATGACTACTTTGAAATTCCTAGTGTACATACAGTGTTGACCCATTTCAAGTTCACATCCACGGATTGACAATTAAAATGTACCTTCATGGTGTTTAAGATAGTTATTCAAGTCGAATGTCCAATCTCTGAATCATGGTTGTAAGGGCTTAGTTGTTAAAATCATTGTAGGAGGCTGACATTAGGCATGTTGGTCCAAAAACATTGTCATGGATTCTGCTTAATGCCATTCTAACACACTTGCCATCAAATGAAAAATGTGGAAACCATTTCCATACATCCAATTTATTTGTGACTAAGTTTTTATACTCTGGTTATAAGGAAAAATGATATCTAGTAAAATCCTTAGCCCATAAATCTCCTAGCTTAATGTGATCAAATTCTTTCGTCTTGCCATGAATGTAAATCCTTATATCCTCTATTAGAAAAACCCCATATGAAACATGAGAAAAGACACCTAGCAAGTCATCTTCAATAGATTTTGTATGGTATTTCTTAAATTTGGGTTGTGGCTTCTCCATAACCTGAATAACCCTTGGTGTAGCCATTGCAAAGAGTTCAATTTTATTTCAAACAAAGTTGTTTTAAAAACTTGGGAAAAGATGATATTGTAAATACCTTTTCTTTTGTTTTCCGAACTAGGGTTTCAACACACCAAATCACAAATAGCTTTGATCACTCCAAATCCCTTCCCCATTGCTCTGCTTCTTCTCAATGATCCTTATGAATGAAATTGGATAAGTAAGATCACTTTATAATCTTTGGAATTTGATCTAATTTTTTAGTTAATGCTCCAAACAATAAACCTAGTAAACCTTTAATTTTATACACAACCAACTTTTGATGCTCCACAAGCTTCTGTGTTATCATATTTTCTTCTACAATTTTCACCAATAGATCAATAATGTCGATCTAAATCACATATCTTCATGTTGAGGCATCAACACCTTTTCTTTGGTAGGGTATATAATATGTTCATTAAAGCTCCCCTTGAGCCAAAGCTCTCAACTTATTTTTCAGAGGAAACATCTGCACCAGAGGATGGTATAGATTTATCCTTAAATTTTTTCTCTTCCTTCTTTCTCCAAATATTTTCCATCTTCTTCTTTGTTTCTATCGAATCAATTTTTTTCACTCGTTCATTCCTCTTTACTAGATTATCCTTCCTCATATTTTTAATTTTAAAAACTTATACATGTATCTAGGCCTATTGAAATTGTAACATGTGGCATTCTTCTAACCAATATTCCTTCCATTCATTCTATATCTATATTGATTAGCTTTATTCCCAAATCCATAGCATGTATAATAGTATCCTTTGAAAGATTGAACTATTCTAACATTTTTATAGCCATTCATCATTTGACTTATGCACTCACTAGCTCTATGAAAAAAATTATTGCATGTAAAACATTGACCAAAAAAAGATGGAAAATTTTGATTCATTTTGCTCCTACATTCCATTGCCTTATGTTCAAATTTATTACAAGAATTAAAAAACCATTAAAAAAATGGATACCTTTGTGCATTTGGTTCTCTAACTGGTGGTCTTCTTTTATTCTAGAATTGCTTGTCATTTTTCTTCTTTTTAGGCTAATTTTTAGTTTGATCTACTTTTGAACTTTCACCATTTTCATATCCCAAACCTTCTTTACCTTTGGAGCCTTTACGATTTTCAATCATCTCATCAAGATTTGTAGAGCTCATCTTGAATTTCTCTTCATGACTCCTTGCTTTCTCTAGATCTGATCTCATATTCACAAATTCTTGTTTAAGCCTTGTACATTCCTTATATTTTCTTTCACCATTGTATTCATACATTTCTCAATTATTTTATTTTCTTCAACTTGCACTTATAGACTAGTTATCTAGATTCATTTGATTTATTCAATTTTTCATTGACTTCCTTATTCCTTTCTCTAATATTCTTATTTTTTCTCTCAATTTTCTAATGTATTTAGTTGCTTCTTTGGAATTTTCTAGTAGATCTCTATTTTAATCTTTAGTATTTTCAATATCTTCAAGGGCAACATTGAGTTCTCCATTTTTTTCAAGCATTGAATCTTCTTCTATGGATACAAAAAAATGAATCTCTTATGGAGGAGTAGGTAGTCTTATAATAGCCATGTGTTCAACATCCAAGATATTTCCCAAGTGGTTAAGCTCCTTCCAAGGAACCAAGCTCTAATAAAAATTGTTGAACAACCAGAATACAGAGATGGGGGAGTGAATCAGTATTCTTTTAAACAATTTAAGAATTTAAGCATGCAAACCACATAACACATTCAATTGTAGTAATGAAAGAAAGCATGAAATATTCAATAATAACTCATAACACATGAACACCAAGATTTTTACGTTGAAAACCCAAAATGGGAAAAAACATAGTGAATATTAGTTCACAATATATTATAACTAGTTATAGTATATTTAAAAAAGTGCTCACTATAGGTGGACTCACTATGTGGAATCATTGCCCACATAGAAAAATGTAAAAGAGAGATTGTGGCTCCTGGAACCTAATTTGAATTATTAAAATTACATCTATCATATGCATGAATTATAGTTCCAATGAAGCTCAATAAGTTTACTTTACACACTTCATCTGATTCAAAATCTAACACTCTACTTTCCTCTACATTCACATCACTCTAATCTTCTACTCAATATTCACAACTTAAATTTACATTGCTATGATAATATTCACATTACATACATGTAGAAAATTTGTAACATCCATTACTTTCTCCTAAACACAAAAAAATATCTAAATTATATCCACTTCAAGCATAACATCAATTAGGCCAGCCTAATTAGATGTAACATTCAAAATATAACTTTCTAGCTTCAAATCTTTCCATACATGCCTCATGCCAAAATTTAAATCAAAATAACTTGAACTAGGTTGACATGGACCTATAATATATCCCACATAAGATATCAACACTTATTTAACCTTCACATACCTTCAAAATTATAAGGTTAGCCTTGCAAAAGACCTAATACTGAAATTATTCAAGTGTGTATCCATATTCAAACACGTGGACCTAAAAATTCAATGCCAACTACAAATCACACACTAATTCCATCTATAAACATATCCTCAAAAGTGTCAATCCAAAAACTTATCCACGAATAATTGCAGACTCTACCACTTGGATGCACTATACAAGAAATAACTGTAATATGCCAAGCCAAACATCTTGTTACTTAGATCTCTCAAAAAAAGGCCAAAATATGATGAAATTATGGAATATACATCTAACAACCAAAAGAATAATTTTAGAAGTACAAAGTGAAATCTTCATTTATGGACCTGTGCAGACCCAAAAGCTGGATACCCTATTACACAAAATTAACAGAGTTTCCACTTAGTCAATTTTTTATCACAACCAACTTTACTAGATCAAACCATCTTGCAAAATGGTCTTCCAAAGACACTCCAAAATCGGTTGGAATAAACCAAAATTATCTACAATGATTTAAACCATGATCCCCATATCAAGATATAATGTTGAGAATGACAACACTGCAACACATCATTACATACCTTTGTGCTTATTTTGCATGCTCATGTTGCCAACAACAACATCAATGACATTATTCCAATAAAAATTCCCTTTCTAGAGTGAGTCAAACTTGGAATTTTGACCTAGCATTGAGGCTTGCTCATCATACTTCAACACTAGATTCTCCTTCTAAAAACTAGGGTTTGAGGCCTTTCGATCAAACCACTTCTTTACTATTCCTTGTCGGCTTATCATGGCCTCATGAGATTTTTCTCAAGCTTCCTACACTTTGACAAAGTTGGCCATCCTTACCTCCATGGATCCATTCTCTTCTACCTTAATGGATTTGAGTAATTGTAACATCAGGATTTGGATGGAGATGGGTAGGATAACCTCCTTTCTATACAACAATTCATATGGTGACATCTTTAGAAATTTCTTCAAGGTGATCCTATCAGCCCAAAGTGTCAATCTTAGATACCTATTCCATTCTCCCTGATGCTCTGTACCAATCCACTTGATCAATCTGATCAAATTCTTAATTGTGGACTTTGCCAATGCATTGGCTTATGCATAATAATTGGAGGAAGGTTTTTAGAAAGATTCCATTTTTTAATGTGAATTCAGAAATCGTCGCCCCAAGAAAGGCTCTTGTGTTATCTGTTATTATAGGCTTCGAGGGACCAAACCTCATTACTAATTCCTCCAAGAAGACAAGGATTTAATTTTTCATAACACCTTTCAAAAGGACCACCTCTTACCATCTAGTGAAGTAATCTTTGGTTGCAAGGATCCATTTGTGACCTACACTAGACATCATATTAATCATTTTGAAGAAATCCAGACTCCATTATGCAAAAGGCTCATTGACCACAACTGAGCTCAAAGGAATGGCTGAATTCTTGCATTTTCCAACAAAAATTTGGCATTACAGATATTTTCTAACTAGATTATGACAATCTATGAATAAAGTGGGCTAGTAGTATCCTACACACATTATTTTTATCATGGTTGTTTGAGCTGAGAAGTGGCCACCTACAAGGGTGTTATGGAGTTCATATAATATTTTTTCATCTTGATGCCTATTCATGCAACTAAGGAGCACTCTGCCAAAGTTTCTTTTGAAAACAATTCTCTCCACCAATGCATATTTTTCTCCTTGCAATATATAAAATATTCTCTTGTAATGTGGGAGGTTTGTTGAGTACTTTCCAATTAACATGAATTAGGTTCTATCATGGACCCAAGATTCCACACCTTCAAACTATTTTATTAGAATTATTTTAAGACATTCTTCTTTAGTTGGACCTTCATATTCTTCAAACAAGTATTCACAAAATCATATCCCTCTAATTACTTTTTTTGGCTTAACCTCAATATCATATTCCAAAATTTTAGTGATCTATTTTTCCCTTTTATTAGTAATTTTTCCCTCCATACTGTATTCCCTTACACTAGAATGAGCCACATAAACCATTATTTTTCTCCTTTATACAAAGATTCTAAATTTATTGAGACCCTTCACAATGGAAAATTCATATTTTTCAATGAAGTTATACTTGGTCTCGTACCCTAGCAAGGTCCTTAAATAGAAAGAAATTAGTTGCTCTTCCTTTTCCTATTCATCTTTTTGGGTAAGCACCACCGTGATGCTATGCTCACCCCCATAGACTTAAATATTAAATTCCATAAAAAATTCAAGGTTAATGAACACCAGGGTGGAAGATATTGCTTATTTTATCTTTTCAAATGTGGATCTACCCTCAGGGATCCATTTGAAAGCTAAACCCTTTGCTACCATAAGGGTGATAGGTGTGACTAGCCCAACAAAGTCAAAGATAAATCTACTAAAGAAATTATTTTTCCCAAGAAGGATTGGATTCCTTTCTTATTCATTGGTAGGGACAATTCCTTGATGGCCTTAACCCTTTATCGGTCTATGGAGATCCCTTCTTTAGAAACCATGTATAGAAGTAACTTTCCTTGTGGGACTCCAATAACACATTTATTGGGGTTCAGAGACAACCCAGACTCTTGGTACTTTAGGAAAACCCTCTTCAAATGGTTGAAATGATCCTCTTTAGACTTGCAAAACATTGTAAGGTCATCCAAATGTATAAATATAATCAAATTGACCAAATCCCTTAAAGAAATATCCATTGTCTATTGAAAAGTGGTCCCCACATTTGAAATACCGAAAGGCATCTTGGCATATGAAAATATTCCCCTTGGTGGTAAACGTAGCTTTATGTTAATCCTCTTCTTTAACCCTTAGATGATTGTATCCAGAGAAACCATATAGTAAGGAAATTATTTCTAACCCTACCATAGTCTCTAATATTTTCTCCATGAAAGGGAGAGGATGGTGATCTTCTAGAGACACTCTATTTAGATCTCTAAAATCTACACCAATCCTAATGTTGTTATTCTTCCTCTAGATAGGAATCAAATTAGATACCCAAGTAGAATGTTTAATCGCATATATCATCTTTGACTGTACAAGATTCCTCAATTCTTGGGCCATAAGAGACTCTATTTTTAGGTTGATCAACCTCTAGTTTTGATGGGTTAGTTTAGCTCCTTCCATCAAGTCTATAGTGTGTTGGATTATATGGGTCATAACCTTTCAGGTCATCATAATTACATGTCATGACTTTATCATACTCTCTACAAAAGGATTTTGACTTTTATTTATCCTTTTGAGGAACATCTTTTCTAACTTTCAACTTCTTGCCACCTCCAACATCTAGTTCAAAGTAATCACCTTTATTTGTAATGAAATTTATTTTTTCATTTGTAGTATCATCAAAATTAAAAATATTCTCTAGAATGATTAAACCCTTTGTAAGCTCATTGGTTCTAAGCTAGATAATTTATTCTTTAGAAGCCTATTTAGTTTTTTGTTGTAATTAATCTTTAAATTCACTAGGATGCTGAATAAACATGGTGATCTAGGCATCACTCTCAAAGAGTTTCCAATTTTGATCAATATTAGTAATGGTTGGTCTTATGATTACCTACACCACATACTTTTTTGATAGAAATTCTATCACTAGGTCAAGTCAAGAACCAACAATTTCCATTCTCTTCATTGTAACATTTTGAGATCTCAACATCACTTGGATATTGATGGATTCAAATCCTTTGATTAGGTCCCACACCCTATGGCAATAGCATCACATTAACATGTTTTTTGTAGTTAATTTCCCTTTGATTTGTTTTATTACTAACTCTAATTCTTTGAAGACCTTTAACCTTTTAATTCCCATTCACTTTACAAGACTCAAACCATGGACTAGGCCTTCATACTAGACATCATTATTTGTGTATGAAAATTAGAATCAGAAGGATCTAAGAGTCTCAACCTCAATAAGGGGATACTAGGAATATGTCGAGTATCAAAACCACCTTACATATCACACCATCAATGTGTAGATTCGACATGTTTGATTCATCATTTGTGCTTCTACACTAGCTTCAATAACCTTTAGCCATCTAAGGGATAACTTGATCTTCATCATAAATCACATATCTACTAAGGTTAGTAGCATCATAATTTCTGAATGGGTCACTTCTCATGAATTCCTTTATCAAGACATCTTCACCTTCTAACATTTCCACACAATACATTTTGAACCTTTTTAAAAAATGATGTATGTGTAGCCTCGAATTTCATCCCAACATCATTTTCTATGTGCTTTGAGTGTAAGGGTTTTGATAACACTTTCATCTTAGTGTCATGTTTAGTCCTAAGGATTAGATGATACTAGTCTAGGGATAAATATCCCCCAATCTTAGTGGTGAAATATCTAGATAAACACAGTCTTAAAAGGGGAGAGATATCTACTACTACCACCTCTTCGGTGACCTATAATTCTAGGACATGAATAGATTGTTAGGGGGATTCTTTTTATTAGACCTACAACCTAAACCATTTTTCCATATAATTTCAAGATTCCTCTATCAAGAGGCTCATATTCTAATTTCAATAAATCTATAATTAATTTAGGCATAATTGTGGTGTTGGAACCATAGTCAATTATAGGATTGTGTAGTAGATTATCCCTTAAAATGAGGCTCAAGAAGAATGGGGTAGGTTTTGACTTTCCTCTTCTTTCACAACCTTTTCTTTTGTGTTTATAAATGGCATAGCTCCTAAGGCCAGCAACTCTTCAACTAGCTCTTTTATTTTCTCTTGATTTCATTCGGGGTTTGCATTGGCCTATTGAAGTATTTTATCCTCTCCCAAAGATTCTTAGAACAAGTATTTATGCTCTAGGATAGTCAAAATACCCCATAAGACACATGGTCCAAATATTTCCTCAATTTATCTACCATATTGAGCGGTCCATGTATTAGGTCTTTTGGCTCTTTTATTTTACTAGGGATTGCCTCGCTTTGCTTTTGGAACATTGGAGGTGCTACTTGTGGTCTTGGGTTCTTTTTGAAGACTATCTTAGGTTGCAATGTAATAGGTATATTCTCTCCAATCAACCTCCTTTTAGATTGGGTATAATAATTTTGACTGAACCTGAGGATTTTTTTATGGTGATACCTCATTGGCGAATACTGCATCTTCTCCATCCATCCAAGAAAATAACACATGATTTGAAGTAATTTCCATTTCTTTCTTGATGGAAATGCCTTGCACTTGCGCTACTAGGATAGCATTTTCCATTCACAAGGATTGATAGGAATATATGCCTACATCACAAGTGATTCCTTGGTTTTTTTGTTTAGAGACCCTCTATTGGAGATTACCCCGAGGGAATTTTTGAGGCATATGTGCCATTACAAGGACAACACCACTAGTTAGTTTCATCTACCAGATTATTTTGAACTATTCTCAAGTATATGTTATGATTTGGTGATACAAACTATAGTGTGATAGGGAATGGGACTATTTGATTTAAAATTTTTGCCTAATTATTCACTTGCACTCCTCCCTAGTGTTGGTTATGCTGAAAGGGGATCTATTATCTTGAAATTTTTCATAAGGGGGATTAGGAGGTACAATTTATTTCCTCTTAAGGTCTATTATTTCATTGTAGAAGGTTCATACAATATTTTTCATATCATTCACCTCCATGGCCAATGAGGTAGAGCTAGCTGCATTAGTTTATGCATTATGATATACATACATAGAAGGGGGCACATACGAGGCACTAGGGGAGTCTTCTTGGGATGGAAGTGGTATTTTAGGGAAAACTAGCATATGTGATTGGGGAGGGAGATTTCTAGCATCTAAAATATTATTGTCATGTCTAATGGCCAAGTCATATGAATCTAGAAAGGTCTACCCTCCCAACAACTAGATCATTACAACTATGTCGAAATTAAATGCCTTCAAGTAGGAAAAATAGCCATACCATCTAGAGGTTTTTCTATCACAGGGATTCTTTACCAAGTTTTGTGAAACCTCATGTTAAAATATATGACAGCCCTTGGGGAGCCCTTTTAATGGTTATCCCTTTGAAGGAAGAAATAGTCAACCTTAATGCTAAGCTATTTTCAGTTACATGATGCATTGTGCACACGTCACTGACATCTTGCAAATGTTTTTCCTGAGTCTTAAAATATTCTCCCATACACTTAGAGAGTACCTTTAGATAAATAAAGGAAATTGAATCCCATGCAATTGGAGGGACTATAGGAATGAGTGGGCTTCCACTATTCCATGATATGATTTCTTTGATGACCATTGGTGGTTGCACTTTTTGTAGTTGAGTCTATGCTTGCACTTGTGTTTCTCTACTTCGTATAGGTTTCTTTCATCTGAAAGTCACCAGAGAGGGTAAAAGTAATCCAGGTTTACACGCTATCAAAAATATTATAATGGGCCTCTAGATCATAAACCTACTTCTAATCAAGCTTGAATTACTTTTTAGTCCCATTGGTCATGCCATGAAATAACTATTGATCTCTAAAGATGACACTTAGGATATACGGTTATGGTAAGTTCGACAAATAGGGGACTAGAATATGCTTTGTAGAATGACCTCTAGGATTTTAGAAGCCGACTCTTCACTTAATGAACATAAGGAGGAATAAGAGAAGAAGTAAAATAGAATGTATAAAAGTAACCTATTCTAAGGTAATGTGCCATAACATGTTATTATTGTTTCCCATCGTACAAAATATTATAATTTCAATCTTGTGATTGTTTACAAGCAATTGAAAGACTTCTAATATGATCCAAAAAAAATGATATGAGGAATTGAAACTATAAAATCTAGTCACAATAATCAATCGCTACAATTTCTCAATAAAAACATGAAGCATGATTATATTTAGGAGGAAAAATAATGAACAATAGAGGAAAATAGAGCATAAAATTATGCATCTGTATTTCTCATACAAAATAATTGCTAAGGTCTATAAAATTATAAAAATCAACTATTCTTTCTAATATTTTTTTTCAAAGGTGATGAAGAACCCTTTTAACAATGCTATGTAGGGCTTAAATATGAAAAAAACAACCCAATATGATGGAAGCTATAAAATAGGTAAGTATTCCCTACTCCTACACCTATCAACCTTTTCCTTAGTGAGACCATTCAAATGTCCATACTGGTCAATCATATGTAGCCCCCAATGGGGGAAATGATGTCATCTATTCCTCCATGATCTTCCCTTGCAATTTCCTATTATCCTCACTAAGATTCGTTGATGAGTATTCATTCCGTAGGATGCATGTGGGTCAACCACACATCAGACTTTTCCACTAGTTCATAGTGGACCCACCAAGAGTTTTGGCCAACCACACATCATACACTATTTGTGATGCTTAGAAGCCCCTTTAGGTTGTTCCAACTTAATATGTGTTTTGAGGGGAAATTAATTTCTCTATGAAACAAAAAAATTTCCTACTCATTTCATTCCGTGCATGAAGTCACGACATGGTGTCCCGTCACATTGAACCTTAAGCATAGTCCTCAAATTTGGTAGTAGTTGCACAAGCTTGACAAGTGGATTTTCCCTATGCAAAAATTTGAACTTGAGCACAAAAACCATGGCAGCTTAAAAAGAAAAGGCATTATTGCTAACCTAGGTCTAAATTGCCATTTTTGAATTTTATTCTAATCCTACATTGAACTCTTATCAATTGCTACCAATTCCTTTAGATAGAAATTTGTGTCTCTTATCCATTTATTCACTAGCCCCTTATGCCTAAGGTTACTGCCTAAGCCTATGAATGAAAATAATTTATTAAAGAATTAAGTCCTCTATTTGTGCCCTTATTAGAGTTGGCACCTTTTATTTCCATGTGAATTAGAGTTATTCTTAAAGAACATGCATTTTAATGACCTTTGAGTTGTCCATTCCTGCTCATTGCATGAATATTTTATTAAGAAAAGGACTCACAAAATCAATCATATACCAACAAATGACATCAATCTACTAGATTTGATAGTTCCATGAAAGTTTTTATATTAAATAAAAACTTTAGTATGAAACCATATAAATAATAACACATGGTGAGTATTTCTCAATATTGTAGGACTATTGAAAGACCCCGCCACTTCCACATGGTAGGATTTTAAGAAATTTCACCATGTCATGGAGCCCCTTAATGAACCCACAAGCACCTTATAGAAGCATGAAAGAGAGACATGTGGTACATCCTTGATTTTATTCTACCAACTCCATCTATAGGACACCAAATGGAGACATTTTCTTGGATTTCTACTATTTCATGAAGCATTTTTAAAAATTCTTATGAGGCAATAGAAGTGAAGAAGGGAGACAAGTGTCAAGTTTTAAAGAAATAAGATAAACACATGCTAATTTCTCCTTAATCAAGTGGAAAGTGTTTGATAAATCATAAGGTTTTGAATCACAAGAATTTGGTACCACATGGCATAATCCTAAAGCATTCCACCATTCCATAAGTTATTTCTAGTAATTTTATTTTGAGGGTGTAGAAGTGTGCAAAGCTACCACATGGCCAAAGGTGACTAATATTCTTGATGACCCGTATTGTTCTAAGTTGTAAAGGTAATCCCACTTGGAGCAATATTATTGGTCAGTGATATTTTCAATGCACATCAAATATATTCAAATTGGTCAAATTTTTTGTGGGTGTTTGATCTTATCCTTTTCCCCAAGGATAAATAGTCCAAATTTAAACTTAGCAAATGAGTAGTTATGAGCTCTAGCTCACGCAAGTTGAAAATAATGGAAGAAAAGGTGGATTTCATATGTGCCATAAATGTTTTTTTATTTCATAAAAGCTACAATATTATCAATTAAATAATTCACTTAGAATCCTAAGCATCCAACAATAAGAATTTTCAACGTTCAAGAGCATTCCACCACAACTAGGGTTTTCAAAAGAAAAAAATCAAGTGTATCTATGACTAGGAAGCTCACTCAAGTTACTACAATAGGGTTTACAATTATACTAAATTGAGTTATAGATTTTAATTTAAGCTAGGCTACACATTTTTATCTTGAATTTTCATAGGAATTACCTTAGTTACTACCTTTTTTTCTTAAAACCCCTAGAACCCGTTGCTAGAAAAAACCCTAGTTTCAAAATCAAACTACAATCATGAGTCTGCTAAGAACCCAACCTTTTTCTACTCCAAAAAGAACCCTAGATGAAGACTTAATTGCACAATTACTTGGTTCATCCTCTCAAAAAATTAATGTGCATGGTCATGATGTTGTGGGTAGATTAGTAGATGATTCATGTGAGTGTAGAGATGTGAGAATTCCCATGGGTGGGTGGAAAATGTTTTGTAACTTGTAAGGAAAAAGAAATTCTAAGGTCCCAATTTCCAATTTTTGGACATGTGACCTAGGGAAATTGATAGCGCCCAACGTCTTTATCGATGTGGATCTACACAAAGCTGATGTAAGAGCAACCCTAGTTGTAAAAAAATCCTGTATCAACCAAAAAAAATTATTTTCTTGCATTTCATTCAGTAATAGTTTCAAAATTGCATTCCACAGTTCACTGCATTATTGTTTCTCAGCTCGCAGAGTAGGGTATAACATCTACACGAGGTCATCTACAAAATATCAAGATTTAAGATCATTTTCATTTGTTTTCTAATAGTTATCACTCTTAGAATTTTACTCTAATTCATAGTTAGAGCATTTGGGGTTGACCTAGTCTAGAATTTTTAGTACGAACCTATTCCAAAATGTGTGAAGCTTAATGGGACATCATATAAGAATTTTTGGTTTAATGGGATCTATCTTGGAGATTCAAAATTCATTTCATGTCACAAAGGATTATCTTTCATGTTTTAAGACTGACCTTCATATATGATCATTCATCGGGTTTTGTAAACCCTTGGGGCTAACATGAACCTTTGTTGGAGTTGGAGAATCATATTTAAGATATTTTTTAATCATTTGGAAGTCATTCATCAAGTTAGAGATAGTTTAAGATTCAATATTTCTTATCTTCCCTATTGAGGGACTATAATAAATCCTTTGGCCAATTATAATTTTGAATTCCCTTGCAACAAGCCTATGAGCCCTAGTTATTCACCTAGAAGGCATATGTTTCATGCAAGATATCCAATTCAACAAAGATTCATATGTTCATAATACTTTCCTATGTTAATTACATTGTGTTGACTCTAAGTTGCACAGTTTGGATTGTTCTTTCTGAACCCTCCAGCTATGACTACACCAATTGGTATTAGAGAAATTTTTGAAGTATTGAAGGCATTAATTGTGTGAACAAATCATTGACTTGAGGTAGACTGCATGTGTTTTCTACCGATCGTCGTTTGTGAGGTAGTTGAAACCCTTGTAGCCAGATCCCCGAATTGAGATAGTTGCATCAAATTCAAGGAGAGAGATACCACCGTGGAGAGATCCTGCTATGGTGAATTCCACTAAAATAATGCATGAAATGTGAGTCTGATTAGATGTAGTAGAAGATTGAAGGAGAGGTCTAAACCCTAGAAATGAGGATGAAAGCGATGATGAAGCAAATCATTTTGTGGATCGAATTAAAGAAGCCCTAGGTGAAGAAGAAGAATAATAAGATCAAGTGAAGATGTTGAAAGCTATTTCCAATTTTGGTAAGCAACCTAGAGTTGAAATTCAAAAATTACATGGGAAATATAAACCATGAAGAATTGATTGATTGGATCAATGAAATGGAGGAATACTTTGAATATGAAGAAATTGAAGATCTAGAAAGAGTGATATTTGTGGAAAAAAAATTGAAAGGTCATGTTGATTTATGGTAGAATGAATTTCAATTGGATGGGACTAGAAGAGGAAAGGAAAAAATTATCAAATGGGATAGAATGGTGACAAAATTGAAGAATCAATTTATACCTACTGATTATGAACCGGAATTGTTGAAAATATTGTAAAACCTAAGGCAAAAAGAGAAATCTATAAAGGAATATATTGAAGAATGTTAAAAGATGTTCATTAGAATTGGATGTAGTGAAGCAAGTAGTGAGAAGGTGGCGAGGTATATCAATGGACTGAGAACAAAATTTCAAGAAGAATTGAGCCTAGTGAAGATGACTATAGTTGGAGAAGCATATCAATTTACATTGAAGGTGGAAGATAAGCTGAATAGGAAATTTGAACAAAGCTAGATAAGTGCAAGAGGTAGATTCCATAGGAGTATATCACAATCCAGAGAAAGAAGACCTTATGCAGAACACAACAAGGATGGAAAACCCTACCAGAGTGAAGAAAAGGATCACAATTCATACCATAGAGGGAAATAAGATAGAAATTTGTATTGTAGTAATAAAGGATGTCATAAATCTTACTGCAATGAAGGATAATGGAAATATGAAGGGAGATCTGAGAGAAGACCACTAAGAGGAACCTATTTCAAGTGTGCAAGCGAAGGACATAAAACATTTGAATTCCATCAAGGAAGTATTAAAAATAAAAATGAGCATACCATAAGAGAAACTTATGTGGATGAAGAACCTATTGAATCCCATAATTTAGTTGGGAAAAATAAGAAAGGTGAATCATTGGTGATGAGGAGAGACTTGATACATGAGGAAGTGATTGAGGAACCACCGTAAATAAAGAGTTTGTTTAGAAAAAGATGTAAGTTCAAAGGAAATGTAAGTAAATTGATCATTGATAGTGGTAGCAATGATAATCTAGTTCCAGAAGATATGGTAACCAAATTGCATTTGGAGAGATTGAAACATATAAACCCCTATAGGATAACATGGATTCATGATGAACACAAGATATTTATGATTGATCAATGTTTGGTGAAATTTCATATAGGATCATATAAGGACAAAGTATTGTGTGATATTATGCCTATGGATGCATGTCATTTATTGTTAGGAAGAACATGGAAATATGATAAGAAAGCAATTCATCATGGAAGAAGAAATACTTATACTATGACTTCAAATGGCAAGAGAATTAAGTTGATACCTTCAGAAGAAGAAGAGAAGACTAAAGTTTGTGGTACTGCCAGACTATGTTTGGTAGATGGTGTTGAAATGAACAAGACAACTAAGGGGGCTGAATTAGTTGTAACAAATTAAACCTTCAAAACCCTCAATAGTAAATAAATCCACAAGCATTCATTAAACCCTTATTCTATTGAATTGACTAAACATGAAATACAAATAATAGAAACTAAAATCTCAACACCATACATGTGAGGACACCAGATTTATGTGGAAAACACAATGAGGAAATAACCATGGTGAGGATTATATCATAATATAAGTAATAGAAAAAATGATACAAAGGGGCTCATTTCCAGAATAGGAAACACTATCCAAAAAGGACCATAGCTACAAAAAGAAAACAAGAAGATAAAACATGAAAGTTACACAAAGAAAATACTTCTCAATACAACAAGGATTCCACCACAATTACTTGCACACAGTCACAATATCACTTCAAAGATATCAGATGCCTTCATCTCACTACATTTAGGAACCCTAACATGAAGTTTGCACTACTCTACTCAATTTTTCATCACACATCACTTGAAAAAATCCCACATCTATCTTGCACCAACACCATACATATTTATATCAAGCTCTACCTCAAAAAATTTCTCCAATATCAACCACTAGTTGTTATACATTCAAATTCAAAATAGGTCAATGCACCTAAACATTCCCGTGATGGATAGGAATGAAAGGTGACCTACGCAAATTATTAATTAGGACCCAAATAGATCCAAACACACATCATCATGCTTCCACAAGCTTCACATACAATGTTAAACATGAGGTCAACCAACACCCATGAAAAAAACCATAGACATTAAGTACATGCTTCCTTAGATCAAGCCAAAAATTTTGAACAACATAATTCACTTGAAATTAATCTAGAACAATCCATGAACTACTTAAAATTCATAAAACACTTCATCCAAGATCACATCAAAAAATAATTTAACTCAAAAAAAATGATAACCCTTAATTGCAAATTGATAAATGAAAATCACACTATAATCCCTAAATAACCTATAAGATCCACATAGGCATACCATCAACACAAAAATAATGTGGATCACAATATCAGAGCACTATGAACATTTGCACAATAGTTTACTCTATTTACTGTATTTTATCAAAACCACTTGGAAACCAAGTACTAGAGACACCATCTCAACTCATTACTTCATTCCAGCTCATCTTTAGACTTATGGAATAAAATAATAGCTCCATGTACTCACAACACTTCCTCAGGGTCTCAACTACACATGCACAACCTATTTTTATCTTTTCCACAATTTTCTCAATATCCTCAACATCTTCATCCCATAGTTGACATCAATGATAAGAATAGTCAACAAAATTCCTATTGACATCAATTCCAACACCATCATTTTGTTGGAAATTGAGAAGTTGTCATTGATGTCAACAAATAATGGAGTTTTGGGGTTGGGGCCCTAGCTCGGTTGGCTAAATATTTCCTATTGTAGGAGGTTGGTCATGAGGTCTAGTCTCCCCCACCCTTGAGGTATCAGAGGGTGTGTTGCGCCAGTATCATCAATCACATTAAATTTTTTACTAGGTGCACTGGAGTCTATAGGGGGTCTGCTATCCGATTCCTGTAGTCTAATAAAAATAAAATAAAAATGGAATTTTGATGTTTGTTATTATTCAACTCCTCTAATAATGAAAGTTTGTTGATCTAGTATTTTGATCTGAAATATCTTATTTTGTAAGATCTGCTCAAAATATCATAACATGTTCCATCTTGATACTTGATGCATCCATTAACATGGTTTTAGCTAACTAAGTTGTATGGTTGGAAATGTATAGTCACCAGTATTTTGGAACATTGTTATACTTATACACTAGCTCTGTACGATAATTTTTAGATCTAGCTATCTCAAAAAAAGATATCACTATAGGACTTTGAACATATGCTTGAGCCTACAGGGTGCATTATACTTTGTAGTATCATAATGATATGTGAAGGCACTTGGAAGATATGAATGACAGTATTATGATCTATAAACCACAGTAAGCTTTCATATAGTACATTGATGTGGGAGATTCCACATTTTCTCATATTAGATTATCATATCATGAGGTGTTGAAGATAAGAATTTTGATGTCATCTAAAGGATAATTCAATGTGTTAACAATTTTAATACTACATGGTTGATGGATTGATGGTTTGATTTTGGGTCTAACTCTGACCGACCTAATTATATATTGAAATATGCTATGAATGAGTAAGGGATCTATCTTAGGTCCATGCAAACTATTTAAATGCAAAGATAAATATGTTTTAAGGATAATACCAACATAATTAATTTTTATTTGAAAAGAAGTTTCTTTAATTAGGCTAGCCTAATTAGTGAACATGGATATATATATATATATATATATATATATATATATATATATTTGTAAGACATAAAAGGAGAAGGGAAGAGAAGTATCAAAAAAAGGGGAAACAAGTAGGTGTGAGAGTTACATGAAGGTAGAGAAGAGACTTGGATAAAGATGAGAAAATAGGTGTATTATTTATGTATTGTGCTTTACCAGAACTAAACTCCAGCACAAGGAAGGTGCACTCTTTCTCAATTCATACCTTTCGCAGTGAGCCATAACCTTTTGTACTCTAACTATGAGCCCTTTAAGGATAGTGAGTTATAGAAGTGAGCCATTGTAATATTCTATATTGGGATATATTATATTGTGAGCTAATCATCACCATGGTTTTTCCCATTTTGGGTTTCCCACGTTAAAATAATCATGTTCATATGTTGTATTGATTCCATGTTTCCTCTTGTTGATTCAGTTAGATTTGTGATAATGTTTAGATGGATTTTATGTGATTGTTTTGTACAATACTGATTCACCCCCTCTCTTAGTATTTCAGATGTTCAAAAATTGGTATCAGATCTTGGTTCCTCTGAAGAAGTGTAACAACTTGAGGAAGGTCTTGAAATTTGATTACATGGAAGACACAAAATTTATTATTCCTCTAGAAGAGATCTTTGTTGAGCATACATGAGAAAATGATGATTTGAAGGATAGATTTAAGGAAGCAATTGAGTGCATCAAGAATCTAAGGGAAAGGTATGGAGAAGTCAATTATCAATTAAAGAAAGTAGATGAGGAAATCACTAGACTAAAAGAACAATTGGGATAAAAAGGAAATATTGAAGATTGTCAAAAAGATGAAATTCAAAGGAAGATAGATGAATGTGCAAAGCTTTAGCAAGAAGTAGTAATATTGAAATCAGATCTGGGTAAGGTGAGAAAGCATGAGGATAAATTTGTGACAAGTTGAATAATGCTGAATAAATTAATTGTAGGATAGAAGTCGTCTGTGGATAAAAGGGGTTTGAGATTTGAAGAAGGATAAATCTCAAAATCAATTCAACCTCCTAGTATGAAGACTCAAAGTAATGGTGGAAAATTCAAGAACCCAAGAAGCAATATCAGAAGGACCCCTATCAAACAACCTAATGCTCAAAGGTACTTATCTCTTACTGGTGTATATTATTCTTGCAATAATTTTGGACATAAGGAAAAAAAATTTGAAAATAGAATGAATAATACTCTTTCAACTCTAAATCAATGTTTTGAATGCAAGATGATTGGACATAAAGTTGTGAAATATAGAAACCAAAAATGAAAAAGAAATTTTATGGATATTTCTATCATTGTAATTCATTTGGACAGAAGGTCAATCAATGCAAGATTGGGATGAATAAAGAAAATTTTGGATGAAAGAATGTTTTCCATAATTGCGGAAATCTAAAACACTCTTCCAAAGACTACATAAGTAGAAATATGAGATGTAGCAATCTAATGAAAAGATATGAATAGATCCTTAAGATTGATAAAACATAAGTCAAAAGGGAAATGGAAAAAATTTGGAGAAAGGAAGGAGTAATTGAAAATCAAGTAGAATAAAAACTGTGTTGCTCTCCGATATAGATATGCCCATCAAAATTTTATCTAGACAACACCTAGGGGGAGAAATAATCAAAACACTTAATGACTCATTTTTCTATATATAATGTCATATCATGACATGAATAAATTTATTAGGATAACAAACTCAGATTTCATGTGAAAGGAAGTTGCAAACACACGTGTGAAGAATGAATTTCATGGAGTTTGAAAGGATGGAAGTTTACACAAGCTTCAAGGAAATCTACTTACGATATGAAGCATTTATTGTAGAGGCAACTAGGATGAAAGAAATAAATTTGAATATGTTAAAGAAAATTCATTTGATGGGAGGCATTTTTAAAGAAGGAGAAGCATACAAAAGAAGCCTGAAGAAACCAAAGCAATTTCATATGGAAAAAATTCAAAACTTGGCTTTGGTTGGAAAGGTAAAGGTAAGTCCCTATTGTTATACATTATTTCATCTAAATTGTTTGTCGGAATTTGTTGAAATAAATGGATATGCCTCAAATCATAGACAACTTTATGAGACCAAAGGATTGACTTAAACTATATTTAGTTGAAACCATAGAACTTGATCCTGTTGGTGCTTTTTTGGAAATCCATCTTGGTTTCGTACCAATTGAAGATGTTGGAACATATATTTATCAAAAATTGGAAGAATCTACCTACAAAAAGGCTCACATAATATGGGTTAGAGAATTAACTAGAAATGATTTTATCTTGAAACTTGAATACAGTGTACTTACAAATTTGAAATTGGATGTATGAAACTATTTTTCAAACTTTAGTAGTGAGGAAAGATGTATCAGAATGGCTCTCAATAGATTTCATACTGAATATGTGTGGCTTGAAAATTCATATGCAATAAATAGAGAGGTAATTAGGGATGTTACTGGCTTATCATCCTCTAGAATAACCCTTGAATGTAATTTTGATCAAAGAATAGGCTTAATAAGAAACACACATGCTGAAATCACCAACCCAGTAGTCGAATATGCAAGTTTAGTTATTTCATAGCTAATTCTTGGTGACAATCACATCTCTACTACTGCAATTGATGTTGAATTGGACATGATTGAGAACAAAATGAAATATGATATTTGTGATATGCTTCAAAAATAGTTTTTGATAAATCTGAGAGACGTAAAGGAGAAGAATTATGCATTCATGTATGGTACACTAGTCTTATGGTTAATATTCTACTCTATGAAGGAGATTCCCAATTTTGACAATCAGTTGGGAAAATACTACATCAGTCACTTATCATTAAAAGGAACTAATGAGAAGCCTTGGGGACTTGGATACACAAGGAGATTCCTTTGCTACATTCTTTGGTAAATTTTAAAGATAAATGAATAGGAGGAGAGTTCCAAGTGAATTGATTTCAAAGTATAAGGATAACATTAAATTTTTGGTAGCCATTGATAACTGCATTATCAAGGTTATTGAACTTATAAATTCATGGATACATGAGTTTGGATATGAGATTGAGAAGGACTGTGCTTCTGGTTGTATTGAAATGCTAATCAATAGCCCTCAATACTTTAGCAGACCTAGGTTTGGAAATTAATTTGAAATAGATAAAGCTCTTGAGAAGATTGAGGAAGCTTTTGGAAAATCAATATACCTCTGGATAAAAGAGAAGAGTCACAAAATTTCATGCACTAGTTGCATAGGCTAAGCTTGATCCAAGAAGGCTCAAGAAGCTAGTCATGAGAAGAGGACAACTTCAGTTGGTTCCCGGTGTAGTCATTAGTTCATCATAGGTTTCTATGGTAAGCACAAGTTCATTAACTGATAGATTTGATAAATTAAAGAGTAGAGCAATAAGTGACATGGTCACTTGGGTTGAAAATAAATAATTATTGGAAATTGTAGAGAAATACAAGTCCACTCACAATATTTCACTTGATAGAATCAAAATTATTCAAAAGTGAGAGAAATAGGTCAAGATTTTATTTAAATTTTGTTGGACATGGCCTGATGCAATTCAAAGAATCAAGAATGTTGAAAGAACAATTGAAACTCAAATCAATTTTTCATCTAGCACATCTAATCTTTCTCTTGATTTGGATGATCAGACTTGGTATGGAATAACATAAATGCATTAAGAATACCTTGCACCTCACAAAGAAAAAGGAGAAATGATTGAATTGTATGGGAGTCTCATAGATGTGATAAAGATTAAATGCAGTCCAATCTACTATGCTCTCTCTATGGCTGATAGGAATCTGAGTTCAATTGTCACTCCCAAAACTGTGGTTGAAGGAAATGACATCTTAATCAATCTCAATTATCTATGTAATTCCTTTTCAAAGGAAAAATACTTTGGGATGAAGGTAGATACTCATGGAAAAGGATCCATAGCAAGATTCAAGGAGCAACAATCTCTTATTGATCAATTATCATCACTATTTTTTATTGTACTCCTTAGGGGGAGAATTTTTAATATTCAACTATGCACAAAAGAACTATTAAAGAATTTATTTTCCTTTTACATTGATTTCAAAGGGGGAGAGAAAGAGGTATCATGTGAAAACAAAAAAAATCTTGACAAAAGCTCTAAATAATTTTTGGAAGAAGGAAGTATCATGCAAATAATTATGGGGAGAAACTAATTTATTTTTTGTAGAAGTACCCTGATGGTTTTCACATCCTGTGTTTCCATCAATGACAAAGGGGGAGATTGTGGTAAATTGAGAATTTGTCATTGATATCAATAAATAGTGGAATTTTGATGTTTATTGGTATTTAGCTACTTCGGTAATGAAAGTATATTGATCCAGTATTTTGATCTATATTATCCTATTTTGTAAGATCTTAGAAGATCATAACAAGTTCCATTTGTTGGAAAAAAAAGGATAGAGAACTAAGAGAGGGAGGGTGAATCAATTGTTATAGAAATTAAGCTTATTCAACCTTAAACAACTTATAATCTTAGATTTGATAATTAAGAGTGAAACCATGAATCAAAAAAACATAAGAGACACATGAACACAAGGATTTTTATACATGAAAACCTTGTTAGGGGAAAAACCACGGTAGATGTTATTCCACAAGATTATACCCTGTTAGAAGTATAATGAAAGAAATGAATAGGGAATGCACATGCATTCAGGCACACTACCTAGAGCTCACTGCTCAAAGGGAAGGCTCACTGCCTTACATAAGACAATTAGATTAAATCCATTTGATGAGGTTGAATTGAGAAATTAGCTTCTAAAAAGGCTTGATTACAATTCTGGTTAGGCACAATAATATTTCTTCACACTTCACTCAATCTTCTTCACACTTTTCTCTGCACTTGAATGATTTGATCTTTATTCGCACATATAATTCACACACATTCATCGAACGTACTCTAAGTGTGGTTCAAAATGAATAAACAATATCTCTTATATATTTGATATACATATTTACATCAACAACTCTATCGGCCACAAAAAAGTAATAAATTACAACATTGGCCTCAATACATGAACAAATCTTAATGTGCACCAACCTAAGTTAGTCAGAACATAGTGATGACCTAAATCAATATCCTCAAACATGCCAAACAATAAAATATTAATCCATAAGGATATACAACACACTACCACCATCATGTCAGCCAAGAACATGAAAACCTTAAGCACACAAGGAAAAATATTCAATTATGAACATGCCAATTAGCATGGATGTACCTCATTGATAGAACATGATCCAGAAACATCACTGAACATCTCAGAAACATACACAACAACTCAATTCACTAGAATTGCAATCTCATCTTCTAGAAACACTTGCTACAGTAACTAAATAACTATAGGAAGAAAAAACTTTATAACTTCCTCAAATCTTGATGCATACCACTAAAAATTTCAGAAAACATACTAGATAAGATCAACAACAAACCCTTTAGTGCATGCCTCTTGATAAAAAATGTACAAAACTTTTCATCGTTGTGACCTTCTTAGGTTTACTGGTTGCCTACAATATTTATTATAATTTTCTCAATATACTCGACATATAGAACCTTCAAAATCACCAATGTTAATAGTGTTGATAACAATGATAGCCACATATCAGCAAAACAACCACAACATCCAAAAATATCCCCCTTTGGCATTGATGGCAACACATGAAGTGAAAAATAATACCATCAACATAGCTGGTTGTTCACATACTTATTTCCCTTTGATCTGTAGTTCTCTCCCTTTCTTGACTCTTCTCCCCCTTCAATATTTTTTCACATTGTTCTTCTCCCACTTTGACATCAATGGAAACTCTACAAATTCTCTAATCCACATATCATCTAAAACATCTGACTACTCCTCGTCAGTAGTAGCCACCACAACATCAATCTAAAACAAGATCTGACTGTAAGTCCATGGATTGATGCAAAGACTTGCATCTTAGTTTAGATTAGGAGGGGAAATGAGCCCTAACTTTCCTTTTATATACTCAAAAGTATCATTAGGAAATGGTTTACTAAACATATTTGCAATTTGTTCCATTGTAGGCACATATTCCAATTTGACTTCTTTATCACTCACCTTCTCTCTCAAAAATTGATACTTGATAGATATATGTTTGTTCTTTGAATGTAGCACTAAATTCTTAAACATGTTTATGGAACTTGAATTGTCACAAAATATAGCAATAGGCTCATCATACTCAACTCTGATATCTCTCAATATCTTCATCATCCACAATACTTGAGTATAATTGTTTGCAACAACAATATACTTTGCCTCAGCAGTAGATAAGGAAATGGAATTATGCTTTTTATTTAGCCAAGACACAAATTTATTTCCCAAGAAGAATACATCACCACTTGTGCTTTTCCTATCATTTACATCTCCTACCCAATCTACATATGTAAAGGAATTCATAGTAAGATCATCATCCTTTGGATACCATAACCCAAATTCAACTGTTCCTTTCAAGTATTTGAATATTCTCTTTATTGCAGTCATATGTGATTCCTTTGGATCTGGTTGATATATATCAACCATGCACACAACATTCATAATGTTCAGCCTTGTGTGAGTCAAATATATCAATCCACCAATCATTGACCGATATCTTGTTTGATTAGCCTTAGGAGAATCATCATTATGAGATAATTTGCATCCAGTTACCATGGGTGTACCAACTGGCTTTGCATCTTCCATTCCAAACTTTTTCAGTAACTCTCTACATATTTGGATTGAGAAATAAAGATTCCATCATCTAATGAAGTAATTTGCAATCCTAAAAATAATTTTAGTTCTCCTATCATTGAAATTTCAAATTCACTTTTGATTTCATCAACAAATTTCATGCACAAGTCATCATCACCTTAAAAAATAATGTCATCAACAAAGACTTCAATAATCAACTCTTTATCCTGATCCATTTTGAAATACAGATTATTGTTAGCAATACCTTTATTGAATCAAATCTTCAACAAGTACTTATCTAGTCTAGCATACCAAGCTCTAGGGCATTTTTAAAGTCCATATAGTGCTTTCTTCAATCGACACACCGTATCCTTTTCATCAGTCAATTGAAATCCATCTGGTTGCTCAACATAAACTTCTTCTTCTAACTCACCATTCAAAAATGTTGAATTCACATCCATTTGATATACTTTGTAGTTCTTGAATGTAGCATAAGCAAGAAATAACCTTACAGCTTCAATTATAACAATAGGGGCAAAATTTTCTTCGAAATACGTTCCATCTATGAATATCCTTTACATACTAGTCTTTCTTTATTTAGGATCACTTCACCTTGTTCATTTAGCTTATTCCAAAATACACATTTGGTTCCAATCATATTTTTATCTTAAGGTCTAGGAACAAGAATCCATATATCATTTTTCTCTATCTGCTTTAGTTCTTCCTTCATTTCTTCCATCCAATATTCATCTTTACATGATTCATTAACATTTCTAGGCTCAATCTTGGATATCATACAATATTCTTCTGCAATTCTTCTTCTAGTGTGTACACCTATGTTCTTGTCTCCTATGATCTAACTTTCAAAATGACTTCACTTTACATACCTTGGAGTTTTGGGTTCAGTTATTTCTTCTGCATTTCCATTGTCTTCTTCTTCATGATTTTCTTGATTCACCAAAAAAATTTGATTTTTATTTTGTGTCTATTCATTCTTTCCATTATCAATAATAGCTTTTCGGTCATCTGATTCATATCCAAAATACCTGGATGAATTTCAATATCCTCATCCACTCTGAAATTTTCACTCTCAACCATTTTCTTTAATCTTTTATAGTAACACTAGTAAGCTTTCCTCTTAGTAGATTATCCCTGAAAGATTCCTTCATCACTTCTAGCCTCAAAATTTCCCATATCTTCATCTCTTTTAATATAACATCCGCTTCCAAATATTTTGAAATACTTAATAGGAGGTTTATGACCAAACCATAGCTCAAAAGGAGTCTTGACAAAATTACTATTGATATTCAGCCAGTTGATAGTATACACAACAATGCTTATAGCTTCTCTTTAGTACAAATGAGGAACATTACATTCCAACATCATAGTTCTGGCAACATCTAAGATTTTTTTTTATTTCTCTCAGCAAATTCATTTTGTTGTGGGGTTCAGGGAGTAGATAGCTATCTTTTTATTCCATGCTCTTCATAGAATGAATCAAACTCTCGAGAAGTGAATTAACCACCGTAGTTTGATCTTAAACATTTGATCTTCAAACCTATCTTAGTTTCTACCAAAGCTTTGAATATTTTGAATTTATCTAGAGCATCAATTTTTTCTATTAAGAAAGCAACCCAAACCATTATACAATAATCATTAATAAGCAACATAAAGTACCTTTCTCCTTGTAGACTTATAATTATGGATGGACCACATAGATTATTATGTACCAAATCTAGTACTCCATTGGAATGATGTTGTTTTCTCCAAAATGAAATTATTATTTTTGTTCCCAGCTGACACTCCTTGCATATGGTGTTAGTAGGCTTCACTAAAGTAGGTAGATCTCTAGCTGCTTATGTGAAGCTTATTTTGACAATGTTATAAAAGTTCACATGACACAGCCTTCTATGCCATAACCATGAGCAATCAAACAAATTTCACTAGTAGCATTCAAGTGAAAAATATTAACTGTTTTCTTTGTACATGAAGCAATCACATTTCCTAAGCTTCCCAATATCCCGCACATACCATCTTTGCATTGAAGATTGTAACCTTTTTCAACCATCTATCCAACACTCAACATATTATGCTTTAATCCTTCAACATAAAGAAAATCATCAGTATTGCATTTTCCACCAAGAGAAATAGTGCCTCTACCATAAATCACACTAGCATTGTTATCTCCAAATCTTACAACACCACCATCATACTTTTCCAAGCTTAGAAATTTTATTTTATCACCAGTCATATTATGTGAGCATCCACTATCAATCACCCACTCATCCTTCTCATCAATTCTGGTTGTAAGAGCTTTCTCAATATTTTGATTACTAGTTGATTCAGTGGACACCAAACCATTTTCCTTGATAGCAATAAATACCCATTCATCTTCATTTCTAGTTTCTTTATTAGAATCATCATCAATAACTCTTTAAAAATATTTCTTTTGAAATCTAGTCATATCAGGTTTATACTTAGAGACTCTTTTAGGACATCTTGATGCAAAATGACCTATCTTATTGCAAGAGAAATATTTAATAGGCAAATTTCCTTTGTACTTACCTTGTCCTATGGCTTCTATTTTCAAAATTAGTGCTTGTAGTTCTTCTAGCTCTTTTTCTTCATCTTCAATTAGTTTCATCTCTTCTGCATACTTGAATGTTTTTTTGGAACTCTCTCCCAAATCATATATTTGTTGGCTTTTTTTGGATACAATAGCTTTGAAAGTAGACTCTGTCTTAGGAAATGATTCCCAAAATTCACTCAACAGTAAGGCATAAAATTTTCCAATCAACATGTCTCTTGTCACATTTGTTACTATCCTGAGCTCTTCAATAGCCCGAGTTTTTGTTTTGTAAGAAGTAGGCACAGATTTGAGTATCTTAGCCACAATCTCACCTTCTTCCAAGATTCCACCAACATATCTAATGTCCATCACTAATTCATTTACCTTTTTTAATAAATAAAAGATGTTTTCATCTTCACTCATCTTCATGTTCTCCCAGTTTCCTTTTAGACTTTGCAGCTTAGCAACTTTCACTAGTGCAACTCCTTCATACAATGTTTCCAACTTTATCTAGATCTCATGTGCAGTCTTTAGACCTATTATATTTGTCATTTCTAAATTTTTCAAATAACTTAGCAATGCTTCTACAACTCTAGTATTAGTTTTTGCTTCTTTGATCTCATCAGCAGTAGAGGGACCATTCTAAGGAATTGTATGTGCATTCTTTGTAATCTTCCAAAAAGGCTCACCAATGCACTTCAAATGACACTCCATTCTGAATTTCCATAGAGAGTAGTTTTTAACATCAAATATAGGACTATCCTTCTTGTATGATACCATCTCGGATGACCTCAAGCTATTAGACTACTTCAGAGGAACTATCTCTGATACCAATTGTTGGCAAAAGAAGGATAGACAACTGAGAGGGGGGGTCAATCAGTTGTTAAAAAAATTAATCTTATTCAACCTTAAATAACTTATAAACTCAAATATGATAATTAAAAGTGAAAGCATGAATCAACAACACATCAGAGACACATGAACACAAATATTTTTATACATCGAAACCCTATTAGGGGAAAAACCACGGTGGATGTTAGTCCACAAGATTATACCCTATTCGAAGTATAATGAAAGAAATGAATAGGGAATACACATGCTTTCAGGCACACTGCCTAGAGCTGATTTCTCAAAGGGAAGGTGTTTGGAATAGGTTCCTCAACTTCTAGCTTGAACCTCTGAAAAGACTTGGGTGAATTTATCACCATTCTCAACCTTTACCACTCTACCATTGAGAGTCTTTCATAGAGGCATGGTATGGCAGTTTACCACTTTACCGCAGGTCTCTTTCAATTTTTCCATGGTTGGCTGGTTTTACCACCATACCACAGGTCTCCATCTTAGGCAGGTAGTAGCGCAGTTGATGAGCGCAATCAGTGTGAAGTTTTACCTCCTTACCGTAGATTTTGTTCATTTGTGGCGCGGTGGTAGTTTCGGTCGATTATAGTTAAGCGAAGTTCACTTACTACCACATTAGAATGGACTTTTAGCCATGTCATGGTGGTATGATAAGTCATGGTGGACAAAAATAAGGTTTACCTCCTTACCTCAGAGGTCTTGTGGTCGAGGCACGGTAGAATATTGGAGCTCGACGGTCAGCATAGGTGGTTACCGCCATACCACAGGAGGCTTTGCTTAGCCTCATGGTTGAGAGGTTGCACCACCATACCATGAAAGATCACTCTGAGCTTGGCAATGACATAGTTTTATACAATGGGCTAGAAGATAAGCCACTACCTCAGTATTGTGAGGGTTTTAGAAGGGACCTATGGTTGGGTAATGGCATTGTCATACCGCAGAGGTCTGTCAACCTTGGAGCGGTGTTGCAGTGAGACCACCATACCATGGTGACTTCTTTGACTCAACGAGGTAGTGTGGTAAGTGATGTTTGTATCTTGTGTTGACTGTTGTGACTTGATTGGAAGCAGTGAACAAGTAGAGAGGTAACACATGGCAAGTAATCAGCATCTGATTGGTCGAATTCTAGAGTGGTGAAAGTAGTAATTGCAAGACATGTTTTAGTTGATGATAAAATATGATTAAGGAAAGGGAGTTAATGCCTAGGAGGCCCAATGCATGTTTTCAGGGTAGATCAGTTAGAAGATCAGATGGCTTGATTGGGTGAGCGATGCATCATTAAGGTCTTGTGATTGGTTGACATTATTAATGTGATGTAAGACTTGTATAGTTGATTACATTGATATAAGTCAATGAAGGGTGACGGTGAAGTTAATGAGAGAAAGCGATAGAGAAGTTAGTTGTATTCATTATATTTTGAAAGAAGTATTGTAACAATCAATGCATTAAAACTTAAGTCTGTTGATGTGATCTAACTATCAGAGAGTGAGGATTGTGAGCTTTGTATGCAATTTTATTTAACAATAATACAAAGTGTCTTTTCTTGGTGTGGTGGGTTTTTCCTGAAAGGGTTTTCCCATGTAAATCTGGTGTTATATGTGATTACTTATTTTTTTTACGCTAGTTACTCTATATGTGTTCATATCAGTAGTTTTAAAAAGCTTTACAACTAGTCTTTTACACTTCTCCTTTTTTGTATTAGCGTTAGGATAGTGATTCCACACCTCTATTTTTCCTTTCAAGTGGTATCAAAGCTTGGCCAGTTGTGTTATCCTTGTTAGTAAGGTTGGTTTTTTGTGCTAATACTATTCTAGTGAGAGTCTTGAAAATTTAGAACCTAGTTCTATTTTAGATGGCGAGTACATCGAGTAGAGATTGAAAAATTCAATGCTAGCAACTTTGAGTTATGGAAACTCAAAATGGAAGAATTGTGTGTGGATAGAGACCTCTGGGTTGCCATTTCTGGAAATATGCCACAAACTATGAAGCAAGAATATTGGGGCCTTGTAGATAGAAAAGTGAGAAGCCTGATAAGACTTAGTTTGGCTGATTTTTTACTCCTGAACGTCCATAAGGAGAAGTCTGCAACTTCATTATGGAAGAATCTTGGTGATATTTATTAGGGAAAGTCTCTAGTAAATAAGTTATTCCTGAGGAATAAGTTGTACTCCATGAAGATGGAATAAGGTGCATCTATTATAGACCATTTGAACTCATTTAATATGAGTGTTTTTTAGTTGGCATCTGTGGGTGTAAATATTGAGGAGGATCATTGCATTCTCCTATTATGTTTGTTACCTGACACTTGGGATCATCTTGCAATGGCTATTGCAAGTACGACCACTACTTTCAAGATGGAAGATGTTGTTGCCTCATTGTTGTCTAAAGAGATGCAGAGGGAGTCTTTAGAGATGGCTAAAGAGGCCCTTGTTGTTTGAGGTAGATTGAACGAGAAAGGCAAGAAGAAGGAGAAGAAGTCCAAATCTAAATATGTAGGGAGACCAAAGTCTCCTGGTAAAAAGTCCAAGGTGAAATGCTAGAACTATGGGCAGCTTGGTCATATCCAAGAGGATTGCAAGGAGAAGAAGAAGAAGAAGAGTAATGCTTCAAACAATGACTCTTCTCAAATTGATGCAAATGCCTTCATTGCATCATTGGAATCTAAGGAATCAGATGATGTCTGGCTGGTCGACTCGGGTGCATCCTTTCACATGATGTCTCATAGAGAATGGTTCACTAAGTATAATAAGTATGATGGTGGAAAGTTGTACCTGGTGAGTGATTCAACATTGAAAATTGTTGGCTATGGAAGAGTCAAAATATAGTTCCCCGATGGTAGAATCAAAGGGATTGGTGGCATACTGCACATACCAGGTTTGGCTTGTAACTTACTTTTTGGCAGTACGTTGAATGATGCTAGTGTAGAAGTTTCTTTCCCGAGTAAAGGATGTAAGATGGATAGAGGTGAAATGGTGTTGGCTAAGGGTGTATGTACTAACACTTTTTACAAGTTATATGCATTTCCTATTCAATGCAACAACACCTTTGTAAGGTCAACCAAAGTTTTTCCTAGATAGGAAGATGAAGATGCTTTTATGGCTACAAATGCTTTGGAGGTGAAACTTCCAATAGAGAATACCATGATGTGGCATCATAGACTTGATCACATAGGTGAGAAAGGTTTAAAAACCTTGAAAAATAAAAATCTTGTTGAAGGGTTTGATGATTGTAACCTTGAGTTTGATATTTTTGAACACTATATTTATTGAAAACAACATCGTGTTTTATTTCATTCGTGTCCTCATAAATCTTTTGGTGTACTAGATTATGTTCATTCTAATGTGTTTGGTCCAGTTAATGTTCCTTCATTATCGAAGTCTAGTTATTATGTTTCTTTTATTGATGACTATTCGAGAAGGGAATTTATATACTTTCTTAGGAGTAAATTAGAAGTGTTCAATTGATTTAAAGAATTTAAAACTTTGGTAGAGAATCAAACAGAAAGGAAAATAAAATTCTTGAGGATGGATAATGGTGGTGAGTTTTGTTTTGTAGAATTTGAAAGGTACTACATAGACCATGGGATTAAAAGGCATAAAACTACACCTTATAGTCCACAACAAAATGGAGTTGCTGAAATGTTGAACATAACGTTAATGGAAAGAGTGAGAAGTATGTTTAGCAGTGTTGGTCTCGAGTAGAAGTTATGGGCTGAGGTTGTGGCTACAACATGTTACCTAGTAAATCATTCACCTTTTTATTCTCTAGTTGACAAGACACCTTTGGAAGCATGGTTTGATAAGAAGCCCTCTCCTAGACATATTCATTTTTTTGGTT
This sequence comes from Sequoiadendron giganteum, assembly GCA_007115665.2. NCBI lineage: Eukaryota > Viridiplantae > Streptophyta > Pinopsida > Cupressales > Cupressaceae > Sequoiadendron > Sequoiadendron giganteum. The sequence continues at coordinate 139,480,007 of CM021107.1, forward strand.
GTGAAGCATATGTATAGGTGCCCAATGAGAAAAGCTCAAAGTTGGAGAAAAAAGGTTGTTAAATGTATCTTCATTGGCTATGGAATTGTTGTGAAGGGATACAAGATTTGTAACCCTAATACTAAGAAGGTTATTTGCAATAGAAGTGTAATATTTCATGAGCTAAAACCTTCAGTAGCTGAACCACAGTTAGAGATAGATAAAAGGGAAAATAAGAATGATGTAGTTCAGTTTCCTCAAGCTCCAAGAAAAGAGGAACTATATGGTGTACTTGAATCTCAGGAGAGTTCTGAATATGAAGAACCACAACCTCAGCCAGTAAGAAGGTCTACACGTGAAAAACAACAACCTGATAGGTATGGTTTATTTATGTTAGATTTAAACTATGCCTATTCTTTGATTACTAGCACTGATGAGCTTAAGACTGTAAAAAAAGTAACTAGCATGTTTGATTCAAATTCTTGGTTGGAAGCCATGAATGAAGAAATGGAATCATTGAAGAAAAATGAAACCTAAGATTTGGTACCTTTTCCTTAAGGGTGAAAGCTTGTTGGTAATAAATGGATATTCAAGAAGAAGACTAGTCTAGATGGCAGTGTAGAAAAGTATAAGACAAGGTTGGTTGCAAAAGGATTTTCCCAGATAGAGGAAATTGATTATGGAGAAAAAACTTCCCTTGTAGCAAAGTTGACATCTATCAAGTTTTTGTTGTCATTGGCAACAACATATGACTTAGAGATTGAGTAGATGGATGTGAAGATATAATTTCTCCATGGAGAGCTAGAAGAAGAGATTTATATGTCCTAGCCTGAGCACCAGCCTGAGCACTTCATTGAAAAAGGTAAACAAAGTTTGGTCTACAAATTAAAAAAATCTATGTATGGTTTGAAACAATCTCCTAGAATGTGGTACTAAAAATTTGACATTTTTGTGGTGTCTATGGGATTTGTGAGATCAAAATATGATCATTGTGTTTATTGTAAATCTGAAAATGATCGTGTTCTTATTATTACCTTGTACGTGGATGATATGTTTTTCATAGGAAATTGTAAGTCTATGATTTTTGATCTTAAATCTCAATTTTCTACAAAGTTTGAAATGAAAGATTTTGGTTCAGCAAGGTATATTCTTGGGATGGAAATAACCAAGGATAGAATGAGCAGAAATATTTGGGTTATCCAGAGTAAGTATGTTAACACTATTCTAGATAGATTTGGTATGAATGATTGCATGCAACTAGTTGTTCCAATTATGTAGGGAAAAAAACTATCTATTGAAGACTATCCTAAATCTACTACTGAGATGGAGGACATGACAAGGGTGCCTTATGCAAGTGTTGTTGGTAGTCTAATGTACACAATGGTTTGTACAAGGCTAGACATTGCCCAGGCAATGGGATTTCTCAGCCGTTTTATGAAAAATCTAGGAAGATCACATTAGGATATTGTGAAGAGAGTGTTTAGATATTTAAAGGGGACTTTAGAATATGCTGTGTTACCATGGTAGTTTGGTTGTATCATGGAGAACACTCAACATTTATTGATAGGTGGATCTTGATTGGACAAATCACATTGACAACAGAAGATCCACTAGTGGATACACTTTCATGTTAAATGGTGGTGCAGTCAATTGGAGGAGCAAGCGACAAGATGTAGTCGCTTTATCCACTACAAAGGCTAAATACATTTCAACAACACATGCTTGCAAAGAAGAAATTTGGTTGAGTCGATTGTGATCTAATATTGGTTTTAATGCAGGGTAGATTATAATTTGTTGTGACAGTTAGAGTGCCATTTGTTTGGCAAAGAACCCGACTTTCCATGCTACGATGAAGCACATTGATGTGCAGTATCACTTTGTTAGAGACATGGTGGAAGATGGAAAGATCTATTTAGAAAAGGTTGACACTTTGAACAATGTTGTAGATGCATTAACGCAGTCAGTGAGCACAAACAAGTTCAGATGGTGCTAAGATTCAATAGGCCTTGGGGCCTATGATCATCGATATTTTTTTTGAAATCTAGAGGAAGCCAGGAAGCCTTTGTCAAGTGGGAGCTTGTTGGAAACAGGTGCCTCAAATTATGGCTTGAACCTCTGAAAATACTTGGGAAATTTATCACCATTCTCAGCCTTTATTGCTCTACTGCTGAGAGTCTTTCATAGAGGCGTGGTCTGGTGATTTACTGCTTTACCATAGACCTTGGTCAATCTTTCCATAGTTGGGTGATGTTATGACCATACCACGAGGTCTCCATATTAGGCTAGTAGTAGCACAATTGATAGGTGAAATCAGTGCGAAGCCTTACCTCCCTACTCTGGAAGTTGTTCGTTGGTGGCACGGTGCAAGCGGTGGTTAATGACAGTTAAGCTAAATTTTCTTACCGCCACACCATGATGGCCTTTCGGCCATGTCATGATGGTGTAGTAAGCCATGGTGGTCAAATATTATAGTTACCTCCTTACCTCAGAGGTCTTGCAATCGGGGCATGGTAGCACGGTGGAGCTCGATGGTAAGCAAAGGTGGTTACCGTCATTTTGTGGAAGATCATTCTGATCTCAGCAGTGACATGGTGTTATGTGATGGGCTGGAAAAAAAGCCACTAACTCTATACCACAACCATGTTAGAAGGTACCTTCAATTGGGGGGTGGCACCACATACTGCAGAGGTCTTTCAACCTTGGAGTGGTGTCATGGTGATATTGCCATACCATGGTGGCTTCTTTGACTCGAAGAGGTAGCATGGTAAGAGATGTTTGTCACTTGGTTTGACCAGTCTGACTAGTCTAGAATTAGAAAACAAGTAGATAGGTGATGTGTGGCAAGTAATAAACATATGATTGGTCGAAGTATAGAGTGGTGAAAGCAATAATTGCAAGACGTGTTTCAGCTGATGAAAGAATCTGATTAAGGTAAGGGATTTAATGCCTGGGCAGACTGATGTGTGTTTGCAGGGCAGATCGGTTAGAAGATTAGATTGCTTGATTGGGTGAGCAATGCATCATTAAGGGATTCCAATTGGTTGGCATGATTAATGTGATGTAAGACTTGTATAGTCGATTACATTGATATAAGTCAATGAAGGGTGATGGTGAAGTTAATGAGAGAAAGAGAAAGAGAACTTAGTTGTATTCATTGTATACTGAAAGAAGTATTGTAACAATGAGTGCATGAAAAATTAAGTTTGCTATTGTGAGCTAACTATCAGAGAGTGAGGACTGTGAGATTTGTATGTAATTTTATTTTATTGTAATACAAAGTTTCTTCTCTTGGTGTGGTGGGTTTTTTCCCGAAAGGGTTTTCCCACGTAAATCTAGTGTTATCTTTGATTTCTTATTTTTGTTACTCTAGTTACTTTGCATGTGTTATCTTAATACTTTAAGAATATTTAAAAATGGTCTTTTCTGCTTCTCCTTTGTTGTATCAGCATTAGGAAAATCGATTCCGCACCTCTATTTTTACTTTCAGAAGGCTCACTACCTTACATAAGACAATTTGATTAAATCCATCTGATGAGGTTGAACTGAGAAATTAGCTTCTACAAAAGCTTGATTATAGTTTTGATTAGGCACAAAAAAAATTCTTCACACTTCACTCAATATTCTTCACACTTTATTTTTCACTCAAATGATTTGATCTTTATTCACACATTTATTGAACATATTTTGAGCATTCTTCAAAATGAATAAACAAATTCTCTTATATATCTACTACATGGATTTACATCAACAACTTTGTCAGCCACAAATAAAGAACAAATTACAACTATCAACCTCAATACATGAACAAATCTTAATGCACACCAACCTAAGATGGTCACAACATACTAAGGACCTAAATCAATATACTCAAAAACACAAAACAACTAATATTAATCCATAAGGATCCACAACACACTACAACCATCATGTGAGCCAAGAACATGAAAACCTTAAGCACACAAGGAAAAATATTTAATTACAAACACACCAATTAGTGTGGATGTACCACATTGATGGAGAATGATCCAAATAAATCATTGAACATCTCAAAAATATATGCAACAACTCAATTCACCAAATTGCAATATCATCTTCTACAAAAACACCTACTACATTAATTGAATAACTATAGGAACATAGAACTTCATAACTTCCTCAAATCTTGATGCATACCACTAAATTTTTTTGGAAAACATAATAGATAATCTCAAAAACAAACCCTTTAGTGTGTGCCTCCTAATCAACAATATATAGAAATTTTCATCACTCTGAACTTCTTAGCTTTACTGGCTATCTACAATATATTTATTACAATTTTCTCAATATCCTCAACATATATAGCCTTCAAAATAACCAATACTAATAGCACGTTGACATCAATGACAACCACATATCAACAACACAACCATAATTTTGGTACTCAAAAATGTAGGTTTTAACCATAAGAGTTTTCCAGACCCTTATAACATTCTTGGACAACATACAAGGCCAATTATGCAATTAAACCTTCTACTCTTTAGGTTCTGCTAGACCTAGGTGGGTGAACCTATATGAGATATGCAGATTTGAAATAAATTTCCTATTGAATAGTCTATCCACAATGGCAAGTAGGCATGGATAGACAAAAGGACACCACAACTAATCCTACCACTCAAATTAAATGAAAGGTATTTGAATCAATTATTTATTTATAATGAATTTATTGCTTTGGGATATGGAAAATCAATGCCTTCTTTCTACTGGGCAATGGAGTCAAAAAATGTTACTGATTATACATACATATTTCTGCCTAACACAATTTAAGTTGTTAGACACTTTACGAGATGAAGTTTCGATGATTGGCATGTGACTTCATCAATTTATGACTAGCATAAATAGTGTTGAAATATTTTCTTGCTTAGCTCTCTTTCAATTATCCAAAAGAAGTATCATAGACACTATGATTCACTTAAAGGAATTTAACTCTGACTTGCAGAAACCATTAAATGAAATCACACAAGGTGAAGAAATGCACTTTAAAGAATTAAAATATACTTCATATTTGAACTCAAATTATCGACAAAACTCCAAATTGAGGAAAACTAAACAGAAATTGATAGTTACAACATCACAACAACAAAAATCATAAAGGAATTTGGTCAAGAAATCATCTCCATTGCACGATTTCCATAAGGTTTTTCCTTACTTTTTTACCTTATCTCGTTCCCAGAACCCTCCTTTTTTTTTTATACCGAGTTTTCAAAATATATATACATCATATCTGAAGAGTCACGACCCTTCACTATTCTGGTAAAACCATTTAAATCCTATCATAGAGATTAAAATATTTAATTATATTGCCTTTCAAAAACTTAAATATTTCTTACAATAGTCATTCTTTTGATTTTTTGATTATATCCTTTCCCGCTTGTATTTCTTATCTTATCGGCACTTTATACTTTACGTTTCCTTTATTCATATTCTCCCATGGCTTCCATTGTTTTACCGCTCTACCATGGGTTTGAATTTTCCACCTGCAGTTATGTGGTGCCTAGCCTTGATGGTTAACTTTGATGTTTACCGCGTTACCGCGGTCTATGTTCGGACCTTCCGCGGTATCACGGTATATGTCCTTGCTGCTACTCTCACTGTTGACTCACCATTTACCATGCCACCATGGTCTATGTCTTGACTGTGCATGGTACCACAGTGAACCCTCAAATTGCTTGCCTTCATCTATCTCACTGCTTACTAACCCTTTGCTGACCATTACTACTCATTGCCCATCCACCGCAATCACCGTGGTCTTTATTTTAGCGGCTACGATATAGCGGTAACCATTCATTGACCGCAAACCATTCATAGTCTCCTAACCGTCAACTGTATCCTCGTTGTTTACCGCTGCTGCATTTTAAACTTCTACCAGTCTACCATGGTCTGTGTCCTCACTACCACCCTCAATGTTGACTTACTGCCACCGCGTTACCACAGTCTATGCTTAGACCATGTGCAGTAGTGTAGTAAACACTTAGTGCCAGCCTACTAACCACCACCGCCATACCGCAAGCCTATTTTGGGAGACCGCAGTAAGGTGGTAAAATCTTACAGAATGCATATTAAGAGAGCGGTAAGGATTTTAAATGCATAACAAAATGGAAAAGGAATAAAATGAATAGCTTTTGTGAAAAGATAGGCAAATATGGGATTGAATAGATAAGAAGACTTAGGATTTTAATTGAAAATTTTGATTCTAACACATAACACCCAACACCATCTTGATACCTATTGCATCCAGTAACATGGTTTCAGCTGACTAAGTTGTATGAATGGAAATGTATAGTCACCAGTAGTTTGGAAATAGTGTTATACTTATACATTGGCTCTATATGATGATTTTTTGGTCTAGATTATATCTCAAAAAAATATATCACTACATGACTTTGAACATATGTTTGAGCCTACATGGTGTATTCTAATTTGGAGTTTCATAATTATATGTGAAGGCATTTGGAAGATATAAATGATAGTATTTCGATCTATAAATTGCAGTAAGCTTTCATATAGTACATTGATGCGGGAGATTCTACATTTTCTCACATTATATTATCATATTGTGTGATGTTGAAGATAATTAGTTTGATGTCATCTAAAGGATAATTAAATGTGTTGACAAGTTTTGTGTTACATGGTTGATGGATTGATGGTTTTATTTTTGGTATAACTCTAGCTAACCTAATTAGATATTGAGATATCCTATGAATGATTAAGGGATCTATCTTAGGTCCATGTTGAATATTTACATGTGAGGATAAATATGTTTTGGGGACAGTATCGATATAATTAATTTTGATTTGAAATTAAATTTCTCTAATTAGTCTGACCTAATTAGTGAACACAGATATATATATATATATATGTAATACATAAAAGGAGAAATGAAGATAAGAAGTAGTTGTAGAGGGGGTTTATTTATCATCAAAATCATAAAAAACCAAGGTGAATAATCATAAAAACATAACACAAAGTTATACCTTTGATGACCCTCCTAATTGAGATCCAAGATGCACCCAAATCTTGTTTGATTTTCTCTAAGTATGGATGTGTGGATTGCTCACAATTGCACTAGCATAAAATTATCCAAATTCAAGATGGAGAAATGAGAGGATGAAGGCCCAATTTATAGAAAATTGGAGGATAAAATGAGGGGTTGGTATTGAAAGTTGATGAAGGGCTAGGATTGAGTGTGGAGGTGATGCATGGATCAATGAATGTGGCCAACTAGCATTGTGACAAGTGCCACAATTGAATGCATGGAGAAGGGTGATGTGTAATGACACCTAATTCAATTTTGGAGGCGAGGTGTAAGATAGTGGAGGTAGGTGGGAATTTCAGCATTAATGAGACAAGATTGGGGGGTTGAGGGTGAAATTTAAATTAGGAAATATTATTAATGATGGGGGTTAGGCTAGTTAATGAGGGATTAATTATCATAATGAGATGGGTGAGGTTAAAAAATCATAGGTTTATTGACCCTAGTGGAGTCAAAAGTTGGAGAATGGGCTAATGGAGGTTTTCTCACTAATTAATCATGGATTAACTAATGTACTTGGGTTTAGGAAGAAAGGGTATTTTGATGGGAACAATTAAATAATTGATGCAGTCCAAGGTAGGAGGATCCAATTAAGGACTGTCAAGCCTTGCATCTTATACCACTACCTCCATGATCACAACAAATATGCAACAAAAATTAACAGCTAATCCATAGAAAGATAAAGACATTCATAAACACCAGACACAAGAATTATCCTGTGAAAATCCTAATAGGGAAAAATCCAGCCTTCAAAGCTCATTACTCATTATATCAGATCTCAAAACAAATTATTTACAAATGCCACTCAAGATTTACAGATGCTAGGACACAACCCATGAATTACAAATAACTTAGATAATGACAATCTTCTTGATAATATTCCATTGAGCCCATTTCCTTCTCCACATTCCCTCTTTGTTCTAAGCTCCTTCCAGATCAAAATACTTCTTCTTTGTGATTCATACTTCACACCATCGAATGCCTTATTGATTCATCCTCCTCTCTCCCTATCATTACAAATCCTCTTGCTTCTATTTATATCATCCGCACATCATTTAACTCTTAACAAGTCAGAATAATTACAATGGGTAATATAATAATGTGCAGACCCAAATAGGTTGGCCACAAACAATTTTTTTTTTCCATGTGCACCAACCAATGTCAGCCAAAAAAAATCAAGGACCCAAATCAGCTTCCTCGAGCATGCAACACCTTCAGATTTCAATCCTTGAAGATCCACAACACGTTACAACACCTTGTCGGCCAAGAACATGGAAAATTCAAACTATCAAAAGAAATTCACCAATCATGAGCACCACGATCAATCTGGACCACCAACACACATTCTAGAAACATCCAAAATCATCATGAATCACCATAAAGACGTCTGTGACATCTCAAGCCATCAGAATCACATCATCTTCATTTAGGAACTTCAATTGGAACAATTGAACAACTTTTTGAACACACACATCCATAACTCAATCAAATCTTCATACACACCTTTGAAACTTCTGGTGGATAAACTAGACATACTTGAAAAATAATAATTAATCCATGAAATCTCATCCTCACCGTATGGCTCTAGCTAAGATATGGAACTTCATGCATCACTAACAATCTTGCTAATTCTTTGTCAACTACCTCAATTTTTGAATACCTCTAGATGCCCCTGCATTAGACTCTTGGGGTCGTTTGGAAATTGAGCCTCTTCAATTTGGTTTTTACTATATCAAATCCAATGTTATCTCTTTAATTGGTTTGGCAATTTGTTAATAGGTACTTGCAACTACCTCTAGGTCAGCATTCTATTCATATCAACCTTTCAAAATTTCCTCAAGCTCTACTGAGCAATGTTGTATCTTCAATGGGTTTGGTGATCTATCCATAGGAATTTTCAACTACCTCAAGGTTGATGTTCTTTTCAAGTCCACCTTGCAAAACTACCTCAAGTTCTTCTCCTTAAATTGGTTTAGTGCTCTACTTGCAGGCCTTGCACTACCTCACTAGTCAGTGATCTGAGTAAATGCACCCTGCAAGTTGCCTTAGGTTCTTCATCTTGTCATGGTTAAGTTTCGACGGTCTAGTTGCAGGCCTTGCACTACCTCAATGTTCAATGGTCTGAGCAAGCCTTCCCTACAAGTTGCCTCAATATCATTGTCCTCTTCTATTTCTTCATTCATATTTACTTCACTCTGGTACACAAAATTTATCCTTACAATCAATGCTTCACCTTCTTCCAATTCCACTATCCAATTTGATTCTTCCAAAGGTTCCCCTTCCTTTGGATAAACTAACTATGTATAAATAGGTTCTTCTTCATCTACAAAAACTATCTTTTTGTCCTTTATTGTTGCTCTTTAATTAGCTTCTTTGACATTAGGTTCTTGGTGACACTTACTGCTTGATTCTTTCCTTCTCCAAGCTTGAAAACATATTCCTCTTCTAGAAACTCCTCTTTCACTCCCTTGATACCCTTCATTTTCCTTATTTTTCTCTGTATAAGGTCTTCATTCTCTACATCTTGATCTTTCTTTTCCTCAAACATATAAGTTCTTCCATCTGTACAATCTTCTAAGCATATAGGTAACATGTTTCCATTTTACTCCATCAATCCATTCATAATCCATCTCCTTACAATTTGTCATAGGCTTTCTCCTTCTCATTTTATCCCAACACATCTAATCAGTATGATTCCTTAATCCACATAACTTACAAGGATATAGATCCCAACACAATTCCTTTTCATGTCCATTCCTATTCCAATATGAACAATACATACCTTTTCTTCCCAGATTCAAACTTGCAATAACATTTATACCTCTATCATATCCAAGGCCTTCACTCTTTGCTCTCATTACTGGCTCATTAGGTTATTTCATTTCTTGTTAATTCTTTCCCAATAATTTTCCTTCATATCACATTCTCTGCATGATTTTGAAACCAATACCATCTCCAACCATTACAAGTTTAGTTACATTGCTATCTTCAACTTCACTTTCAACAACATCACACAAATCATCAGTATCATAGGAAACTTCACACACTTCAAGTTTAGATCTCAATATTTCATTTTCCTTCTCCAATTGATTTGTGTGTTCCTTCAGATCAGATATCTCCTTCTTCTACAATTTTTTCTCCTTATTTAGGTCCTTCAAACTTTCCTCCAGATCTTTTCTCTTCTTATCCAACTTCTTAAACAACTTGAATCCTTCTTCCATTCCCTTTTCAGTATATTCAAACTTATCCAGCTCTACTTCCATTTCTTCATTTCTCCTTCTTTTAATTTCTAGTTCTTCTTCAAGAGCATCACACTTGTCTTTTCCTAGTTCTTTCATCCTCCCCTTCAATTTTTCATAATTCCTCCTCCAAAGTATGCCTTTCACATATTAGGTTCTCTTTTTCCTTCTTTGTTCTTTCCCCAATCTTCCCCATCTTGCAAAAATTTCACAATCGGATCCAATAAACCCTAAAACTAGCTCTTCCACCTACTCTTCAACCTACTCTTATAAATATTTGCAACCATCCAACAAATTCACAACCAGATCTTTAATCAACTCTGATAAACCATCAACCAACCAGCTCTGATACCAATTGATGTAGTCCAAGGTAGGAGGATCCAATTAAGGACTGTCCATCCTTGAAGATTATACCACTACCTCCATGATCATAATAGATATGCAATGGAGATTAATAGCTAATCCATAGAAAGATATGTTAGAATCCAAGATCACTTGCATGCAATAACCTATTACATGCAAAAGACATTCAGAACAAAAAAGATCTGCAAACCTCAAAGTGTAAAATGCATTATCAGAATCTTAGTTATTACAAAGAGATCAATCCTTATGAAGGAGATCAAGAAACCCTAAAAGGGAAACCCTAAATGAAACCCTAGTGTGCACACTTAATAATTAATCAATTATTAATGTGCCTAAGTTTAGCTTAAGCAACTAGAGGAATAAGTGACTTAATTAATTAACCAGTATGATGTAATTAATTAAGCGTAATAAATTATTACTCTAACATCTTCAGATCACGAACAGGTAGCTGCAGGTCTGGAGCTCTGATACCATGAAAGAATCCAAGATCACCTGCATGCAATAACCTGTTACATGCAAAAGACATTCAGAACAAAAAAGATCTGCAAACCTCAAAGTGTAAAATGCATTATCAGAATCTCAGTTATTACAAAGAGATCAATCCTTATGAAGGAGATCAAGAAACCCTAAAAGGGAAACCCTAAATGAAACCCTAGTGTGCACACTTAATAATTAATCAATTATTAATGTGCCTAAGTTTAGCTTAAGCAACTAGAGGAAGAAGTGACTTAATTAATTAACCAGTATGATGTAATTAATTAAGCGTAATAAATTATTACTCTAACAAGATAAAGATATTCATAAACACCAAACACAAGAATTATCCTAGGAAAACCCTAACAGTGAAAAATCCTAACAGGGAAAACCCAACCTTTAAAGCTTTTACTCATTATATCAAATCTCAAAACACATTACAAATGCCACTCGAGATGTATAGATGCTAGGTTGTAGCACAAGAATTACAAATAACTCAGATAATGAAAATCTTCTTGACAATCTACAACTAAGCCCATTTCTTGCTCCACATTCCCTCTTTGTTCTAAGATCCTTCCATATCAGAATAATTCTTCTGTATTCTTCATAATTCATACATTTAAACACCTTATTGATTCATACTCCTCTCTCCCTATCATAACAGATACTCTCTCTTCTATTTATATCATTTACACATCATTTAACTCTTAACAAGTCGGCCTAATTACAATGACTAATAATATAATGTGTAGACCCAAATAGGTCGACCACAAACAATAAAAAAATTACCATGCGTACCAACAAACATTAGCCACAACAAATAAAGGACCCAAATGAACTTCCTCAAACATGCAACACCTTCATATTTATATCCTCAAAGATCTACAACACGTTACAACAACCTATTGGCCAAGAACATGAAAAATTTGAAATCTCAAAAGAAATTCACCAATCACAAGCACCATGATCGATTTGGACCAACAAAACACATTATAGAAACATCCATGATCATCATGAATCACCATATAGACGTCTACGACATCTCAAGCCATCAGAATCACATCATCTTCCTTCAGGAACTTCAGCAAGAACAACTTGTTGGAACTGTGAAATCTTGATAACCTCATTAACCCTTCATGCTTATTAGTTTCCCAAAAAAATTCATATTACAGACATAAAATTTCCTCACATAGCATTTTTTACCGAGGTCCAGATTAAATTTTTTCCATGTAGTCCCATAAAATTCATCTGACATTATAACTTTAACATTTGAAAATATCGGCAAAAGTTGATGCAGGTCTCACCGATAATAATATACATTTCTTCAATATGTCAGAAATACATAGAAAGTATCATACTGATAAATATATACACCAAAAGAATGCGGGTCTACATTTTCTATCAGCAAGACAAAAGGTATTAGTGTTACGATGTGAGGTCATATCGAGCTAAGTCGCTTTTTACAGATTCGAATAAAAAAAAGCGTATCGGAGAGACTATGGTCATCGGAGTAATATTTCAAAATACTACCCGAAGTGTTACTGGTCTTGCCAATAAAGCAAAAGGATGATTCATTCGGTAACACAATGCTGTCGGGGAGAGTTTGGGGAGTCTTACCGACCCCTCAGGTCACACCAACAGAACTAAGCATATGAAGATAAAGGTTGTTGAGAAAACAATGTGTGTGGTCTCACTGAAGAAAAAGTGTATCAGTGAGACAAGTCACAATGGAAAGATCTAAGAGACATCATGGCGAGTATCATTCTTTCGAAAGGACAATTACTTGGTCTCGGTGACTTAAGTTGACAAAGTGAACATCTCGATGAGACAAAGAGCTTTCAGAATGAGGTGAAGAATTTTTGGCCCGATTCGTTAAGTCTGAGTGATAGTTTTCTTCGGTGAAGGTCAAGGCGATAAAAAGGGAAAAAAGAGAAAACTATCAGGGAGACTTGTGATGTCAAGGAAACTACAAGATGTCTTAGCAGATGGGTGAACATTGAATAGATGGATCGGCTAGAGATTTGAAATGTCTTGCCTATATGATTCCTAATGTGACAACGAGAATTTCAAAAAAAATTGTTCCATTCATGTCTCAGTGGAGACATTAATGGCACCACAAAGCATAAAATATTTTTCAAATCCAGGTGAGCTCAATTGAAATCATTTTTTCACCGAATTGGCAGCAAGGAGAGTAGGGTAACAAGAAGAACAATTAAGGTGTTCGTCTAACTCAGATTTGCAGGTGAAATATAGTAAGTTTCTCAGCCTTTGAAATTTTGTGAATTTTGAAAATGGAAGGAACTAGTTCAGAGAAAATAAAGGGAAGAAAACTTGGGAAGGGTAACCAACCAAAAACAAAAAAGCAAAAAACTGAAATGCAACAAGACAGCGCTGAGAGAAAATTGAACCAAGATCTTATAGACTAGCTACCTGGTTTAGGACATAAAGCAAGACATTCCACACAACTTAAGGAGGAAGTAGAAAAATTGGATGACAAGTGCATGTTCATAGGAGATGTGTGGACCCCAATCAAAGGATACAAATTGTTCAATTTTCATTACCATAGAATAAATTGTTTCGAACCAGTATGTAACTTGTGGAGGCTCAATTTGGGAAAACTGGTGTGCCCTAATTTTTTCATTGATGTTGAATTGGTGAAACTACTGGCTAGTCATTACAATCCAAAAAATAAGGCTATATGTGATTTATTAGGGGATCCATTGATACATATATCTAAGAATGCAATAAGTGAGGTTTTCAGATTAGGAGTTTGCATTGAAAAGATAATAAGTGAGGAGCTCGATAGTGAATACAGAAGGATGGATACCATTTACAAAGGCTGGAGGTTACCCCTACATAGAATTAGGTGTCATGGAAAATTGGCTCCGATGGAGGACAGTGATGGACCACAATTTCATATGGATCTTTTCGAACCCTACCTAAAGTACACTTTTTTTTAGTGGCACAAGTATTGGGGATGGAAATCCCAGAGCATATGATGGTTGTTCCCATGGTGATTGTTGTGGATGTTCAGTATCATAATTCTAGGTCTTTTGATTATGCTTCACATGTGTTTAAAGAGCTGGATGTAGGGTTGATAGCAATAAAGAATGGAGCCTCTATCCTGCACCCCAGGAATTATTCACTATTGATGCATTTGGTGCTATATTTTGGATAGGAGTTAGGATTACGACCCCAGGAGCTGAGGATTTTTCAATTTGATAAGGAAGGCAAGCCATTGCCTATTCAATTGTGGACTATTGTTTGGCACAACAAGTTTTCTAATTCTAATTTCTCGCTTTTTAAGAAATTTTTTTGATCCAGATGGATATATCCATTCTTCTAGAGAAAGGATAAATTTTGGAGGGTATCATCATGTTCCCTATAAATCTGATGACATAATCAGGAACTTGGAAGTAGAAGAAGCAAAAATGGTGATTGAGAAGCATGATCAAGAGTTGGTAGATGTTGAGTTGTTATCTTCCATTAAAGGAGTATTGGAGGTTGATAGGCCACAAGGCCCATCCAAGAAGGTATCAAGGATAAGGACTCGGTATTATACCTATGCTACTAGAGAGACAAATATTGAGGAAACTATGGATGTGGATACAAGGCATGAAGAATATAGATCTTTTATAGGAGACGACGAATTTGTGAAAACCTCAAAATTCAAGACATTCTTGTACAAGGAAAAGGGAAAATAAATAAGAGGGTTGGTTGACAATGTCACACCAAGAAATGAGGACCAGTTGTTAAAAATATTGAGGGATGAGGTGGACAAAGAGATGACAAACATGACCCCTAAGAAAGGAAGAGAAATGTTAGAAAAGGCTGGTGTTATGATTTTCCCAGGGTTGGATCTCAATTCTTCATTAGTTTTTGAAAATTTCCTGAAGGACAACAATGCTACACACAAGCTCAGCATAGAGAAGGTAACAAAAGTGTATACAGGATCAAGATACAATCTTGATTATGAGACATTGATGATTTGGGCTTTATATCCCCCTCACAAGAAATCAATTGGCATTGATATTGAGAAGTCATTTGGACATGTCATGACTTTGAAGGTTGGAGAGGCGGATCCTATTGCAACTACATAAATTGGGATCAATATAGCGAAGTTGAATAAGGCTCAGATACAAGCTTTAATCAGAGAGAGAGAAATGTACAAAACCAATAATGAGAGAATGCTGAGGGAGAATAAATGTTTAAAGGACTTGGTAGGTGTTGTAACAGGGCCAACAAAGATGCTCACCCACAGGTGAAAGTTCATAGGAAAGGGACCATTGGGAAGGGTCAAGTGCATACTCACAAGGGAAAGAGGACACACTTACCGCAATAATAAAAAATAGGTAGATCATTTTAACCACTTAGATAAATATACTTTGGGGAAAACATTCACAATACGTGGATGCAATAAAATAACATAAAAGAATGGATGATAGAATCCAAGAGAGAATTGAGAAAATGAAAAAGGATACTCCTAATGTTGCAGGAATTGAAAGTGCTAATCATATCATGGATAAGCATAGGGAATTCTTTGAGGAATTATAAGGGGATGTGTAGGGATTGATGGAAGCTGTTAGAGACAGATTGACTAAGTTTTGTGATGATGAAGGAAAATTGAAAGAAATGACTACATGGTGGAGCAAATGTGAATCCATACTCCAAGAGATATTGAAAACAACCACTGTGAAAGACATAATGCTAGATGAAGCATGTGAGCAAAATGAACTAATTATGATGATGGAGATCGTGATCTGCGATGTGTTAGGAGATGCAAATACATATGAGTGCCAAGATTATACAGAGCATATGTCTTCAATCCATTTGTGTCTTAGCAGAAATTAGTTAATGATAATCTTGTTAGATCTTATGTCTAAAACTTTTTGAAAGAAAACGTCCTTCTGCAAACTTAATGTATAAATATCTGTTGTTAAGATAGAAGAAAGAGACTAGAAGTGGAATTAGAATAGGATAGACTATTGTAATGACTATATTTTTAGAACGATGGAATTTAAGGAGACTATGTCACATGTACGAATTTTGAGGAAGATAATGAAAGATAGTTGATCTATTGGCTTCATTCTGGTATCAATTGTTTGTTGGATTCTTGTGATTATTTGATTGTCTCCAATCTAGTGTTTCTTGATTGTTTAAATTAAAGTATCAAGTATATGTTAGATTTATCAGTGCACATTTTTTGTCTCTGTGTGATTTGATTTATTGGGTTCTTTAATGAAGAATTAAATTCCTTTCAATCAATTACAGTAATCTGGGAATGTTATTTGGATCAATAAGAAGAATCAAATAATTAGATTTGATAATCTTCCTCAAGTAGGGTTTATCAATTACATCCTTGCATGTTTATACTAGTTATAAACTCATAACTATATGCCAAATGATTAAAGAACTTGCTAGATAGAAACCACTGATCAAAGGCTTCCATTTGACTCCATTTTACCCAGTAAGACACTGGTCTCCCTCATTTTCATTACATTAGTTTTATTTATCTCATTTAACATCTCTTAATTGAACATATTAATTCATACCTTGATATTGCATATACAATTCATACCAAATTAGGATCATATCTTTCCACTATCAAATTTCCATTTGTGGATAAGTAGGTCAAGTAGGAAACATAATTCAAAATCTGTGTCACTCATATCGGTGTACCCACCTAGGTTTAGGAGAGCCTTAAGAGTAGAAGGATCAACCATATTGGTTGGCCTTGTTAGTTGTCCATCAATGTAGTGAGAGTGTGGCAACCTCTTGTAGTTTATTCAAACCAGTGTTTTTGAGACCCAACAAATTGGTGACTCCATTGGGAAACTTGAGAGAAGTCTGGTGGTAGACAACCTTTCCATATAGAGTCATTAAAAGAAAACCATAACTGAAATTTGAAAATTGACTCTGCTGGGTGAAATAACATCTTTTCTCACTTTTAGAAAAAGGTGGGTGGCGACTCTAAATGAAAAAAAGCATTGAGATCGATACAATAAGATACAAATCAGAAAGGAATCGACCTAGAGTTCACACCATCACAGTTTCTTACAATATGCAAGGAAGAAGATCTTTGTACAAAGAAGGGGATGGCCCTAATGACAAGGGTAAACGAACTTATAAAAATGATCAAAGCAAGAAGGTATTCAATGACCTAGATCCATCCACAAAAAATAGAATATCAAAACCACCAATGGAAATACACAACTCATACAAGGCCTTAACAAATGAGAATAGCCCATCTAAAGAACTTCACACTCCTGAAGAGAAGATAAATCCCTTCCATCGAATAAGCCATGACAAAGATGAAGAATTCATGGCTAAATTTGAAGCTGAGAAGAGGAGAGAATTTGAATGTGATTAGAGAGCTGCACTCTTTGAGGAAGGACTTGAGTATGATGAAACATCCGAAGAGAATCATGAACTTATGGCACAAAATGAAGAAGATACATAGTGGGAGCAAATGAGGCAACATGTAGAAAAATTAAGGCTAGAATATGAGCAAGAACTTCAAGCAATGGAAGAATTGAGAAAGATGAAATTACACAAAGCTGAAATCAAAACACCAATGGCTGATTCACCCAAATATACACCCCCTCATAAGAACAACAATATGAAGCCATCAAATTCCCCACAAGCCCACCGAAATCAGCCTGGGAATCAATATAGAAACACAAATGCTCCACCACAACACCAAAATATTCAACCACCTCCTCATTAGCAATGTGTACCTCCACAAGGTCCACAATATATGGCAAATAATAACCCACTATACCAGCATCAACATTTTCAAAATCCCCCTCCACAATACACTACCATGATTAGGCAATTTGATCTTGCCGGATTTCAGCTATACCCTTACCCTCTGGATAATAACTGGAGGAACCTAGTCCCTAAATTCATAGGAAGTAATGTTGTCATAGCCAAGGAGCATCTGAGAAACTTCAAAGAAGTCATTCAAGCCTTAGATATGCCATATGAGGATGTTCAAATGAGATTATTTATGATGTCACTAATTGAGGATGTTAGGGACTGGTTTAACAGTCTACCAAAAACATCCATTTATTCCATTCAAGTATTTCATGAACAGTGTCTTCAGCAGTATGGGAATCAGTGTGCATCATATTTTGCCTTGCACAAGTTAGTGACCATCCAAAAGCATCAAAACGAGTCAGCCTTTGATTTTAACCAAAGGTTTGTTAAACTGCATAATAAAATACCTTAAGGATCCATGTTGGTTGATCCTGCTGTGTTGAGAATCTATTTGAAGGCCTTTGATCCCAAGATAGGATATGAATTGAGAAATAGAGGTCCTAGAAATATGGCTGAGGCCCAAAAGATAGCATTAACTATTGAAAATAATAGGAAAGCTGGAAGGATTTTTTCTAAAAGGGAAAACCCTAGGGTGCCCCAATATGCTCCCCCAAACAAACAAGAGAACAAATATAGGAATGAAAGACCAAGGCTGCATAACATGCCTTATAATAAAAATTAGAAAGATGGGAAGCCAGTAAGTGATAGGCCAAGAAATAAAGAAACACCAGATCCATTAAAAAGGAAAGGGGCATATATGGTAGATAAGAGTCCCTGGTGCTTAGTCTGTTATGCACCACATTCCCAAGAACATTGTTTAACATCTCATTCAATACCAGAAGAAGACACACTGGAAAATGATGATGGTGAAGATGAGAATGTATATCTAACTTCCCACACTCTTAACTCTTTGGAGCAAGAAAATGCATCTTCAGAGGAGGAAGGATATGAGTATAATGTTGATCACCAAAAATACAATATTCACATGCTAGAGCAGCATGTTTTTTTTTTATCATGAAAAAAGTGATAATGAGAAAAATCCCCATGTTGCATCAAGTCAAACCAATAGATGCAATATAAGAAGACAAAGTGAAGAAGAGATTAAAAGATTGACAATTGTAGTAGTGGAGGAAGCTAGAAACAAATATCATTTGAGAAACAAAACGGTGAATAGATATGAGGGTGTCCCAAGGGGGATATTAATAAAAAATTTAAAAACATCAAATGAGACATCAAGAGGGACTAATGATGAACAACCAGAACATAAGGGATCTCCTAAGGGAGAAAGTGAAGAAATTCCCATTGAGAAGCAAAGGCTAGATCAAACATCCAAAAGGGGAAAGGATGAGAATAAAGGAGAATTGATAGATCCTAAAAAGATAATTAGAACTGAAGGCACATCCTTTGATTTCATACAAGCCTTCTCCCAATTGAAGATGTTTGTCCCATTAATTGAAATGATGAAGATTAAAGAATATAGGGAAGGTGCTATACCATTAATGTCTAATGGAAATTAAAATATAGGCCCTGGAAATAAAGAAATTTCTGAAACCAATAATAAAAGAAAGGAGGTAAGAATCACAGAGGCCTGCCTAATGAACACACCACAAATTTACCCATTCTTTACCACTTTACTCATAAGTGGCAAAATAGTAAGAAATTGCATGATAGACTTAGGTGCCTCAATGAATATCATGCCAATGGGGGTGATGAAACAACTTGGCATGTGGATAGATGTGGAAGGAGGTAAATGCTATACCATGGATAGCAAGCATGTTCCGGTTGTGGGAATAATGAAAAATGTGGAAGTAGGATTAGCAACTTACCCACAAGCTACCTACAAAATTGACATAACCATAATTGAGACACCTCCCCAATTTGGAATGCTCCTGTCAAGACAGTGGACTTTAGTAGTAGGATGCAATGTATAGTTTGACTTATCATACGCCACCATACCAGTGAATGGAGAAGAGGTAAAATTATATAGGGAATCTAAAATGAATCAAATTGTTGAATATGCTCCTCAAGAGCCACTTAATTGTTTCTATGATATTGATTTGGGGAATTTCAGACTGGAACTATCTCAACCTGAGTTGGTAAGCAAAGATCTGATTGATCAGAATATTTCTGAAAATCAATAAGGAATATGGAAAATGTACTTTGATGGAGCCTGCAACCAAGATGGAAATGGAGCTGGGATAGTTTTTATATCGCTTAATGGTTCAACTCTCAAATATTCATTTTTTTTAGCATTTGAATGAACAAACAATGTGGAAGAATATGAAGCTTTGTTGACTGAATTGAATTTAGTTTTTAAACACAAGATTAAACTATTAATAGTTTTTGGAGACTCGAAACTAGTTGTGTCTCAGATCAGATCAAAATATGTAGCAAAAAATGAAAGGCTGAAATAGTTTAGGAATGCAATATGGGATACAATTGAACTATTTGATGCTTTCTCCATTGATTGTATAGATAGATCAAAAAATATAATGGCAGACTTTATAGCAAATGTAACACTAAAACAAGATGACATCACACTAGTAGGAATATCCCAGGTTGAGTTCAAAACAAGCCTTGATGTGCCTAATAATGTATATAATTGGTAGGTTTTTAATGATAACACTGATCTTTTAAAATTCCTTCATTGTATAGACGAGTATGAGGCTCAGGAAATTGATTTTAACGCCTTTGTGGAAGAAGTAAATGGAGAACAAACAATACTTAGAAATAAGGTCTTACAACTCAAGACTAATAAACCTCCCAAAGGGTTAGTGGCGTTAGAAAGAGTATATGATGGAATTGATCGATCCCTTATGAACAGACACTATTCAAAAGGGAAGATATTGAAGAAATAAACTTAGGGACTGAATTGTCACCAAGGAAGGTATATATTGGGAAGAAGATAAGCCCTATTGTCTGAAGAATGCTGATTTCATTGTTAAGATATAGAACCATGCGTTCACATGGTCTTATGAGGACCTCAAGGCATATAGGGAAGATTTATTTCAACATGAAATCCCATTCAAAATAGATGCCAAAACTTTTAGATAGAAACAAAGGCCTATCAACCCCATGCTGGAACCAAAAATGTAGGAAGAATTGGCCAAGTTTAGAGATGGAGGTATCATAAAACCTATGAGGCATTCAAGATGGGTGTCAAACCTTGTTCCTGTTAGAAAGAAAAATGGAGATATTAGACTATGTTTGGATTTCAGGAATCTGAATGTAGCATCCCTGAAGGATAACTACCCTTTGCCTAACATGGAAGCTATATTGTATAAAGTAACCGAGTGTGAGTTGTTGGCAATGATGGATGGTTTTTTGGGTTATAATCAGGTTAAGGTCAGGGAATTTGAGAAATACAAAACAACTTTTACAACCCCATGGGGAACATATGTCTATGTGAGAATGCCTTTTGGTCTCAAAAATGTAGGAGCGACCTTCCAAAGAGCTATGGAATTATCATTTGCAGACTTAATTAATGCTATAATGGTGGTGTATCAAGATGACCTTACTGCTTACTCAAAAAGAGTTGAAGATCATGTAGAACACCTTGAAAAATATTCATTAAAGCTTTAGAATATGGCATTAGTTTGAACCCTAAGAAATGTCATTTTGTTGTTACTGAGGGAAAAATATTAGGACACATTGTATCGAAAGAGGGAGTTAGGATAGATCCTGAGAGAGTTGAGGCTACAGATAAGGTTCCTATCCCTAAAACTATAAAAGCCATCTAATCATTTTTTGGGCAGATTAATTTTGTTAGGAGGTTTGTGTCCAACTTTTCTGAAATTGTCAAGCCCATATCCAAGATGCTAAGGAAGGGACAAAAATTTGAATGGACTCTAGAAGCATTAGAAGCCTTTGTATCCATTAAAAGAGCCATTAAGGAAGCCCCTATCCTCAAATCTCCTGATTTCACAAAACCTTTTCAAATATTTTCATTCGCTTCCTTGCATACAATAACTATTGTTATGTTACAGAAGAATGAGGATGGCCATGAGCAACCTATGTCCTTCTTTAGTAAATATTTGCAGGGATCAGAGTTGAAGTATGACATAATGGAAAAACAAGGCTTTGCATTGGTAAAAGCCACAAAAGCCTTTAGACCTTATCTTGTTGGAGCCAAGGTGATTTCCTATGTCCCTCACACAGTTGTCAAAGCCATTTTGACACAATTAGAAGTAATAGGGAAGAGGTGCAAATGGATTAACAAAATTCAGGAATTTGATATGGAAATATAGATTACTAAATTGATAAGAGGCCAAGGATTGGCCAAGTTAATGCCAGAAGCAAATATTGAGGAAAATTAAATTTGCAATGTAGAAGAAGAAGAAAATGCAATTGCAAGTATTGAGAATACACCTTCATACACAGACATCATGCATTACCTTAGAAACACAAAGTGCCCTAAAGGATTCAATGATAACCAGAAAAGAATTTTGAAACTACAAGCCTCTAAATATGTATTTATAGAAGGTGATTTATTCTAGAAAAATAGAGATGGAATGCTACTTGTATACACCTAAAATTGGTATGGATAATTCCTATTAATTAAATACAAATTATTTGATTAATTATTCTAATTTCCTCTACTATTTAAATAAATAGAAATATTTATTTATATAGTTCACATTTAAATTTCATCTTAATTAGAATTAAATACTTTGTTTTATTTAATTATCAAATCCCTATTTTATTCTATCACATCAATCTTAAATTATTTAAATAAATATTAAACACTTTATTTATTACTAGCCAAAATTCTCAGGGTAGGTTATTACTGGCCAAAATTTTTTAATGATTCATTTTCATATGTAAGTAAATTTGAAGCACATCAAAAAATTTCAGGCAAAATGAAATATCAAGGAGCTTTACCACTTAGACCTATGTAGGTTGAAGCCCCTTTTCATCAATGGGGGATTGATTTCATTAGCAAGATACAAGAGAAATCAAGTGGAGGACATAGGTGGATACTAGTGGCCACTGATTACTTCACCAAATGGGTGGAAGCATTCCCAACCAAGCAAGCAACAAGTAAATTTGTAATCAAATTTTTAATGGATAACATTATTACTAGATTTGGTACACCATTAAGAGTGATTACAAATAATGGAATGTGTTTCAGATCTGATGAGTTCAGAGATTTTTGTAGAACATATGGCATTAATATTTCTTATTCTACCCCATATCATCCACAAGCCAATGGTCAGGCAGAATCCAGCAACAAGAGTCTTTTGAAAATCATAAAGAGAATGCTCGGTACAAATAAAAAATCTTTGGATTCAAAGTTAAGATTAGCTATATGGGTAGATAGGATCACCATAAAAAAGGCAATTGGAGAATCCCCATATGAATTAGTGTATGGAACACAAGCTAGTATGCCTCTACAAAATTTATTGCCAGTTTACAAATTTATCCTTCAAGAAGATATAATTGTTCTAGAACCAATGGAGGAGAGAATAGAGCAACTCGTACAACTTGATGAAATGAGAAGAATAGCTCAAAACTAGAACATGAAATTACAAGCACAAATGAAGTATTTGTTTGATAGAAAGGCGAAAGATAGAATAATTGAAAAGGATGATCTAGTATTTATGTGGAATGCTAAGTGCTGGAAGAAAGGAAAACATGGAAAATTTGAGGCCTTGTGGTTAGGACCTTTTTTTATTATGGGCAAGCAAGGAGAGGATTCATATTATTTGCAAAATATGAGTGGTGAAGAATAGGAGTTTCATGTACATGGGAAATTTTTAAAGAACTTTTTTTCTTGAAAATTACAAAGGATCAAGGGTTGCCAGTGCATGGAAAACTCTTGAGGAAACACTTCTCACAAAATTTCCATGCACAGTATTATAGGAAGTAAAGGATATAGGAAATTGATAGTACATGGATAATCCTGGGAATCCTTATTTGATCTTTTTCCATGTACAGTAGTTTAGGATCATACTCATCTCCACTTTCTTTCATTCATAATGTTTGGTCTACTCACCCAAAAATTTGGATCCTTGCAATGATCTCACAATCATTCATCCTCAGACAGAGCCACTATTGGAACTGTGGAATCTTGATAACCTCATTAACCCTTCATGCTTATTAGTTTCCCAAAAAATTTCATATTATAAACATAAAATTTCCTCATATAGCATTTTTTACCGAGGTCCAGATTAAATTTTTACCATATACCCCCATAAAATTCATCTCACATTAAATCTTTAACATTTGAAAATATCGGCACAAGTCGATGCAAGTCTCATCGATAATAATATATATTTATTCAATATGTCGGCAAGACATCATAAGTATCATACCGATAAAGATATAGACCAAGAGAATGTTGGTCTACATTTCCTATCGGCAAGACAAAAGTTATCGGCATGACGATGTGAGGTCATATTGAGCTAAGTCTCTTTTTATAGATTGGAATAAAATAAAGCGTATCAGAGAGACTATGGTCATCAGAGTAAGATTTCAAAATACTAACCGAAGTGTTACTGGTCTTTCCAATAAAGAAAAAGGAATATTCATTCGGAAAGACAATGATGTCGGGGAGAGTTCGGGGAGTCTTACCGACCCCTCGGGTCACACCGACAGAACTAGGCATACGAAGATAAAGGTTGTCAAGAAGACAATGTGTGTGGTCTCACCAAAGAAAAAGTGTATCGGTGAGACATGTCACAGCGGAGAGATCTAAGAGACATCACAGTGAGTATCATTCTATCGGTAGGAAAATTACTTGGTCTTAGCGACTTAAGTTGACAAAGTGAACATCTCAGTGAGACAAAGAGCTTTCAGAATGAGGTGAAGAATTGTTTGCCCGATTCGTTAAGTCTAGGTGATATTTTTCTTCGGTGAAGGTCATGGCGATAAAAAGGGAAAAAAGAGGAAACTACAAGATGTCTTAGCAAATGGGTGAATGTTGAATAGACGGATTGGCCAAAGTTTTGAAATGACTTACCTATATGATCCTTGATGTGACAGCGAGAATTTTGAAAAAACTTGTTGCATTCATGTCTCAGTGGAGACATTAATGGAACCACGAAGCATAAAAGATTTTGCAAATCAAGGTGAGCTCAATTGAAATCATTTTTTGGAAGAATTGGCAGCAAGGAGAGTAGGGGAATAAGAAGAACAATTAAGGCATTCGTCTAACTCAGATTTGCAGGTGAAATACAGTAAGTTTCTCAGCCTTTGAAATTTTGTGAATTTTGAAAATGGAAGGCACTAGTTTAGAGAAAATAAAGGGAAGAAAAATTGGGGAGGGTAACCAACTCAAGACAAAGAATAAAAAAACTAAAACGTGACTAGATGACGCTGAGAGAAAATTGAACCAAGATATTATAGACCAACTACCTAATTCAGGACCTAAAGCAAGACGTTCCACACAACTTAAGGCAGGAGTCGATAAATTGGATGACAAGTGCATGTTCATAGGAGATGTGTGGACCCCAATCAGAGCATATGAATTGTTCAATTTTCATTACCATAGAAGAAATCATTTTGAACCAGTATGTAACCCATGGAGGCTCAATTTGGGAAAACTGGCATGCCCTAATGTTTTCATTGATGTCGAATTGGTGAAACTATTGGCTAGTCATTACACTCTGAAAAATAAGGCTATATGTGATTTATCAGGGGTTCCATTGATACATATATTTGAGAATGCGATAAGTGAGGTTTTCAGATTAGAAGGAGTTTGCATTGAAAAGATAATAGGTGAGGAGCTCGATAGTGAATTCCGAAGGATGGATACCATTTACAAAGACTGAAGGTTACCCTTGCTTCACATGTTTTTAAAGAGTTGGATGTAGGATTGATAGCGATAAAGAATGGAGCCTTTCTCCTGCACCTCAAGAATTATTCACTGTTGATGCATTTGGTGCTATATTTTGGACACAAGTTAGGATTGTGGCCCCAAGAGCTGAGGATTTTTCAAATCGATAAGGAAGGCAATCCATTGCCAGTTCAGTTGTGGACTATTTTTTGGGACAACAGGTTTGCTAATTCTAATTTCTCACTTTTTGATGAATACTTTGTGAAGCCTTTGTATAGATTTTATAATCATCCTTATGGTTATTCCTTATGTGATGAAATAAAGAGGTTTCTCAGGCCTAATGATTATAATGGACCAATCAACCACAACTAGGGGGATTGGTATTGTTTAGAAAATGCCACTATGATTAGGGTTTATGGTTTTGAAGATACACCTTTTATCTTGCCTAGAATAGTTCCAAATAGAATTGCATACTTAGAGATTGTTAGGAAAATGGAATTCTCCAGTGTCGTGAACTTAAGTTCCTATGGGAAGCAAGATTTTATGCCAAGTACACTGTGTTTTGGTGATTTTACTGTCTTAGCGAAGGAGGGCTACAATCTAATTTTAGATAAGTTATTGCATTACAATATGATAAAAGCGCCATCAAGAAAAAAATTTGATCTAGAGGGATATATCCATTCTACCAGACAAAGGATAAATTTTGGAGTGTATCATCACATGCCCTATCAATCTGATGACATAATCAGGAGCTTGGAAGCAAAAGAAGCAGAAATGGTGATTGAGAAGCATGATCAAGAGTTGGTAGATGTTGAGTTGTTATCTTCCATTAAAGGAGTATTGGAGGCTGATAGGCCACAAGGTCCATCCGAGAAGGTATCGACGATAAGGACTCTGGATTATACCTATGCTACTAGAGAGACAAATATTGAGGAAACTATGGATGTGGATACAAGGCATGAAGAATATAGATCTTTTATAGCAGACGACGAATTTGTGAAAACCTCAGAATTCAAGAAATTCTTGTACAAGAAAAAGGGAAAATAAATAAGAGGGCTAGTTGATAATGTCACACCAGGAAATGAGGACCAGTAGCTAAAAAGCTTGAGGGATGAGGTGGACAAAGAGATGACAAACATGACCCTTGAGAAAGGAACAGAGATGTTAGAAAAGGTTGGTGTTATGATTTTCCCAGGGTTGGATCTCAATTTTGCATTAGTTTTTGACAGTTTCCTGAAGGACAACAATGATACACACAAGTTCAGCATAGAGAAGGTAACAAAAGTGTATACAGGATCAAGATACAATCCTGATGATGAGACATTGAGGATTTGGGCTTTATATACCCCTCAAGAGAAATCAATGATCAATGATACTGAGAAGGCATTTGGACATGTCATGACTATGAAGGCTAGAGAGGCTCATCTTGTTACAACTGCAAAAATTGGGATCAATATAACAAAGTTGAATAAGGCTCAGATACAAGCATTGATCAAAGAGAGAGAAATGTACAAAACCAATAATGAGAGAATGCTGAGGGAGAATGAATGTTTAAAAGACTTGGTAGGTGTTGTAATAGGGCCAACAAAGATGCTCACCCAAGGTGAAAGTTCACAGGAAAGGGACCATTGGGAAGGGTCAAGTTCATACTCGCAAGGGAAAGAGGACACACTTACCGCAATAATCAAAAAGAGCCAGATCGTTTAACATTCACAGTACATGGATGCAATAAAATAACATAGAAGAATGGATGATAGAATCCAAGAGAGAATTGAGGAAATGAAAAAGGATACTCCTAATGTTGTAGGAATTGAAAGTGCTAATCGTATCATGGATAAGCATAGGGGATTCTTTGAGGAATTACAAGGGGATGCGCAGGGATTGATAGAATCTGCCAAAGACAGATTGACTAAGTTCTGTGATGATGAAGGAAATTGAAAGAA
This sequence comes from Sequoiadendron giganteum, assembly GCA_007115665.2. NCBI lineage: Eukaryota > Viridiplantae > Streptophyta > Pinopsida > Cupressales > Cupressaceae > Sequoiadendron > Sequoiadendron giganteum. Next base: position 139,507,670 of record CM021107.1, read on the forward strand.
ATGACTACATGAAAGATCAAATGTGAATCGATACTCCGAGAGATATTGAAGACAACCACTTTGAAAGACATAACGTTGGATGAAGCATGTGAGCAAAACGAATGAATAATGATGATGGAGATCATGATCCATGATGTGTTAGGAGATGCAAATACATATGAGTGCCAAGATTATATAGAGCATATGTCTGCAATTCATTTGTGGTTTAGCAGAAATTAGTTAATGATAATATTGTTAGTATCTTATGTTTAAAACTTTTTGAAAGGACACGTCCTTCTACAAACTTAATCTATAAATATCCATTGTTAATATAGAAGGAAGAGACTAGAAGTAGAATTAGAATAGGATAGACTATCGTAAGCACTATATTTTCAAAATGATGGCATTCAAGGAGACTATGTTGCATGTATGAATTTTAAGGAAGATAATGAAAGATAGTCGATTTAGTGGCTTCATTCTGGTATCAATTGTTTGTTGGATTCCTATGATTATTTTATTGTCTCCAATCTGATGTTTTTTGATTTTTTAAATTGAAGTATTAAGTATATGTTCAATTTATCAGTGCACATTTGTTGTCTCTATGTGATTTGATTTATTGGGTTCTTTAATGAAGAATTAAATTCCTTTCAATCAATTATAGTAATCTAGGAATGTTATTTGGATCAGTAAGAAGAATTAGATAATTAGATTTGATATTCTGCCTCAAGTAGGTTTTATCAATTACATCCTTGCATGTTTATACCAGTTATAAACTCATAATTGTATGCCAAATGATTAGAGAACTTGCTAGATAGAAACCACTGATCAAAGGCTTCCATTTGACTCCGTTTTACCCAATAAGACACTAGTCTCCCTTATTTTAATTACATTAGTTTTATTTATCTCATTTAATATCTCTTAATTGAACATATGAATTCATACCTTGATATTGCATATGCAATTCATACCAAATTAGGATCATATCTTTCCACTATCAAATTGCCATTTGTGGATAATTAGGTCAAGTAGGAAACATAATTCAAAATATGTGTCACTCATATAGGTGTACCCACCTAGGTTTAGCAAAGCCTTAAGAGTAGAAGGATCAACCATATTTGTTGGGCTTGTTAGTTGGCCATCAATGTAGTGAGAGTGTGGCAGCCTCTCATGGTTTATTGAAACCAACTTTTTTGAGACCCAACACAACTGAACAGTTGTCTAAACATAGACATCCATAACTCAATCAAATATTCATGTGCACCTCTGAAACTTCTTTTGGATAAACTAGACATACTTAAAAACAAACCCATTAATCCACAATGTCTCATCCTCAATGTACGGCTCTAGCCAACATATGAAACTTCATGCATCACTAACAACCCTGCCACTTCTCTATCAACTACCTCAATTTTTGAATACCTCTAGATGCCCCTACATCAATAACTAAGATTATTTAATTGACTAGAAGAATTATATTTTTAGGTAATGACATAATTAATTAAATAAAATATTTAATTAACTATGAGAGGAAATGGGTTAATTAATTAAATAATATATTCAGTTAATTAGAGAGGGTGAATTAATTAAATAAAATATTTAATTAATTAAGATGAATTAAGTTTAGATTGAGGGTGATTACATTTTGATGTGTTGTCTGAAGTGATACTATGTCAAAGAAGTTAAAAATTTTCCCTAGTGGGATGAAGGGTTAATTAGTAAGTGATGCCCCCTCGAGAGCCTAACCAAAGAAAATTTGAAAAATGATTTTTTGTTAAAGTCTCGAAAAAGGCAAGCTAAAATGATAGGGAATTGGTGTAGAAGAAAAGGTTAGTAAAAATCAAAAGAAGAAACAAAGAAATTAAGATGGAGAACGAGATTTTTGATGCGGCCAACAAAAAAGAAATTAGGGTGGTGTCTTAATTAGTGATGCAGGAGCATCTAGTGGTGTAAGGAAAATCTTGCATCACCCAAAAATATTATATTTTCAATTTTTTTTAGTTTCCTTAGTTGTCTTGGGGCCCATGGCAACTCATGCAGTCTTTGGGATAGTTAGAATTTTGAAACAACCAAAAATAGTCACCTACTATTTTTAGTAAGTTGCCCTATTCATTTCGTATAGACACGAAAATTGACCCAAGGATTGAAATTGGAAAATAATATTTTTGGTCAAAGAATCATCTCAAAATCATGTAGTGCATGGAAGATATTAAATTTTCATCCTGAGGAATTTCTCCAGTGAAGCTTAAAACTAAAAATTGAGGCCCTTTCGATCCTTGAAACAGGGTGAAAAATCTCTAATGTTTTAGATTTGGAAATTATTTATTTTAGATCTCTTCACAAGATTTCCAATGATATATTACAATTGAAAATATGACGGTCAAATCAAAATATATGGCCTCGAGAAGTTGCCCCACTAAAAAGTGAATTTCATTAAAATATCTCCCTAGGCAAGAAATCAAATGGCAAGACTTTTGGTGCCAAAACAAAAGGGAAAGTTACACTTTCTAGAACATTATAGAGTGGTTATTGGGTAAAATAAAAGGGTTAAGTGGGGGTTGTATAAAGTGGTTCAATGAGTGCAGATTGTGGCTTTGAATGATATATTTTGTTTTCATAATTGATTTTGTTGTAATGAATCAAGCCCATTGGGTTTTAGCATGTAATTTTTAAATTTGTAATTCCATTTTTTGAAAATAATTGAAAGTGAGTTGGTTTTTGTCTCGCATCTTCTATGTTGGCATCTATTGTTGTATTTTGTGTGTGTTTCGAATGGTGTATCCCTCATCAAGTGGTTTTAGAGTGGGTTTTCCTGAGCGTGTAAACAGATCGTCAAATGTGAGGTAGTTTACACCATGACTTGTGGTTGTGGGTTTTTGAGAAAAGTGATTAGAATTCCTCTACGAAGAAACCGTGGTAGTGGAATAAATGTTATTGTACCAAAAGAGGGTTTTAGAGCCCTATAGAGATAAGTTCAAGCATTACAAGAGGAGATGTGTCGAGGGTTTGACCTAAGAAGAGGAGACGAAAGTGAGGATGAAGTTGAAAATGGGGAACAATTCAAAGAGGAACAAGATTTAGTAGATCTAGAGCAAGTTAGATTATTTAAGGCCATCTCCAAGATTTGGAAAAGGCTAAATATTGATGTTTCTACATTTTTTGGAAATCTTAACCCAAAAGAGTCGACTAATTAGATCAACAATATGGAGGAATATTTTGAGTATGAGGAGGTGGAAGATCTTGAGAGGGTCAAATTTGCAAAGACCAAGCTCAAGGGTCATGTGAATATTTGGTGGAAAGAGGTACAACTAGAAATAAATCAAAGAGGAAAATAGAAAATAACTAGATGGGACCATATGGTGGAAAAATTAAAAAGACAATTCATTCCTATGGACTATGAGCTAGATTTGTTGAAGAAGATGCAAGGGTTGAGAAAAGCGAAAAAATATATCAAGGAGTATATAGAAGAATTGTATCATGTCTTGATCATAACATGCCATTCTAAGGTGAACAAGGAGAAATTCATCAGTTATATAAATGGGTTGAAGCCTAGTATTCAATAAGAGTTGGGTCTGGTAAGAATGCCTACCATTGAAGATGCATATCAATTTTCTTTGAAGGTAGAAGAAAATTTGAATAGAATATTTGAAAGCAAGCAAAGAGGTGGGGGTCATGGTGGAAAGACTAGTGGATGGTGATATGGAGGTCGAAATGAAGATCAAAAGAAGGGTGAAGGACCTAGTCACAGCCAAAACCAAAAAGGGGATAACACCTACCATCCTCGAGATTAGAATAATGACCAAAGAGGAAGAGGAAGATTTGGACGAGGACTGAGAAGAGGAGGCTTTCGTGGAACATGATTCTAATTTAGAGAAGAAGGAAATAAAGCCTATGAGAGTCCTCAAAATCAAAGAAGGACAAATAGAAGACTTGAGGGTAATGCATGAGTTGCACATGTGGATGAAGATGCTAAGTCTTCACATTCTGAGGATGTAGAAAGAAGAGAGGTTCCCATTACTAGAAGAGCCTTGCAAAATGAGGATAAGGAACCAAATCAAAGGAAGAATTTTTTTCTCACTACATGTAAGTGTGAAGGTAAAGTTTGCAATTTTATTATTGATGGAGATAGTACTGATAACCTTGTTTCATAAGAGATGGTTAGTAAGTTGTTATTGAAGAGAGGAAGGTACCTAAATCCATACTGGATTTCTTGGTTGCAGATGGACCATAAAGCTTTGGTAAATGAATGATGCCTAGTAAATTTCAAGATTGGAAATTATCATGATGAGGTATTATGTGATATTATTCCTATGGGTATTTGCCATATGTTGTTAGGGAGACCATGGAAGTTCGATCGACGAATAGTACATAATGGACATGCCAACACCTATTCTTTGACAAAGGATGGAGTTTGTCATAAGTTGAAGCCCTTGAAATAGGTAGAGGAAAATGTATGCAATAATGTAAGAAATTATTTGTTTGATGGAAGAAAGTTCCTAGAAGGTATGAGGCATAAAAATATGTGTGTTTATTACAATACTAGAGTTGATAGGGAAGATGATAAAGAGATACCCATAGAGGTTTCACCTTTAATGGATGAGTTTCTAGATATTGTATCTAATAATGTACTTGAGGTTTTTCCTCCAATAAGGAAGATTAGCCATTAGATGGATCTAGTTCCTAGAGAAAATTTTCCAAATAAGGCAGCCCATCAAATGACTTCAATAGAGAATGAAGAATTGAATAGACAAGTGCAAGAGTTGTTGTGGAAGGGATTAATTTGAGAGAGTTTGATCCCATGTGCAGTACCTGTAGTAATAGAACCAAAGAAGGATGGACAATATAGTATGTGTATAGACTCTTGAGACATCAATAAGATCATCATCAAGCATAGATTCCCCTTTCTTAGGATGGATGAAATTATGGATTGTTTCAGTAGATTTGAGTACTTCACGAAGATAGACCTGAAGACTGAGTATCACCAGATCTAAATTAGAGAAGGAGATGAATGGAAGATAGCCTTCAAAACCAAGGAGGGCTTGTACAAATGGTTAGTCATGCATTTTGGGCTAACCAATGCACCAAGCACATTTATGCAAATTATGAATGAGGTATTGAAAGAATTTTTAAGAAAAAAATTTATTGTTTATTTGGATGATTTTTTTATTTTTAGTAAGATATTGCAAGACCACCTGATGCATATCTGAAGAGTTTTTGAGAAGATAAGGGAGAAGTTGTTGATTAATTTGAATAAATGTAGTTTTGTGAATAGAGAGTTGGTGTGCCTAGGATTTTTTGTCCTAGCATAGGGTCTTAAGATGGATCCAGAGAAGGTGAAAGCTATTTTTGAATGGCCTACACCAAGGAGTGCTATAGAGGTGAGATATTTTCATGGTTTGGAAAGTTTTTATAGAAATTTTATCAAAGGTTTCAGTAGTATTTGTGCACCTCTAATTGAAGAAATGAGAGGGGATAGAAAGGATTTAAAATGGACTCTAGGAGCAACAAATATTTTTAATATTTTGAAGAGGAAAGTCACAGAGCAACTTGTTTTGGCACTTCCATATTTCAATAAGGTCTTTCAGGTAGATTGTGATGCTAGTGGTACTGCCTTAGGAGCTTCTTTGAGTCAAGAAGGTAAGACTATTGCCTATTTTATTGAGAAGTTGAATGATGCTAAGAAGAAATATTTTGTCTATGATTAGGAGTTTTATGCTATAGTTCAGGCTTTGAAGAAATGGAGACATTATTTGTTTCCAAAAGAACTTGTTTTATATACTGATCACTAGGCTTTGTAGTATCTCAATAGTCAAGGAAATCCAAACCAAAGACATTTAAAATGGGTTTATTTTTTGCAGAGTTATAATTTTTTATTGAAGCACAGGAGTGGAAGGTCAAACAGAGTTTTCAATGCCTTGAGTAGAAGGAAAAACTTGTTGATAGAGATGAATACAGAGGTTGTTGGGTTCAATAAACTCAAGATTTTGGATCTTGAAGATCTAGACTTTGCAAAAGCTTGGAAGGCTTTTTTGGAACCTGTTACATTGGATAGGACAAGATGGTTGGATTTCTTAATCCAAGATGAGATGTTTTTTAGAGGAAGCCAATTGTGCAATCCCTAGGAGTTCTATGGGAGAGAATCTAATCAAGGAAAAGCATAGTGGAGGATTGGCTGGACATTTCGGTCAAGATAAGACCATTTATCTTGTTAGTGATAATTATTACTAGCCACAATTACAACAAGATGTGAAGAATTTTGTAAAAATTTGCAAAGTATGTCAGATGGCGAAAGGAACAAGTAAAAATATTAGATTGTATTAGCTATTACCTATATCTTAGAGGCCATCGGAGGACCTTAGCATGGATTTTGTTCTTTGCTTGCCAAGGAAACAAAGAGGGCATGATTCCATATTTCTTATGGTTGATAGATTTGCTAAGATGGCACATTTCATTTCGTGTCATAAGACCAGTGATGTTGTTCATGTTGTAGAGTTGTTTTTCAGAGATGTGGTGAGACTACATAGTCTACCGAATAGTATAGTTTTAGACGAAGATAGAAAATTTGTTGGTTATTTCTGGAGGACATTATGGAAGAAGTTGAATGTAGATTTGAAGTTTAGTTAAACACACCATCCACATATTGATGGGAAAATGGAGGTGGTGAATAGGAGTTTGGATAACTTGTTGAGATTTTAGCAAGAGATAAGCCCAAGGGATGGGATTTGATTATACCACAGGTAGAATTTTCTTACAATAATTCTTTCAATAGGATCACTAGGAAATTACCATTCCAGATTATGTATGGGAGTCATCCAAGAAATTCTTTTGAACTGAGAATGATGGATAAGGGGGAGAAGAGTAGTTTTGAGGTTGAGGATTTTGTTGAGCACCTAAATAATTTGCATGAAGAGTGAAGAAACATATCAATAAGATGAACTCACAATATAAGGGTAAGGAAGATCAAAAAATGAGGTATAAGGAGTTCTAGGTAGGAGATGAAGTCATGGTTCATTTGTGAAAGGAGAGGGTTTCTAGTTGGTACATACAAGTTAAAGATGAAAAAGTTTAGACTATGCAAGATCTTGAAGAAGCATGATTCTGGAAATGCATGAGGTAGAGTTTCCTGATGAAATTTATATTTCACCCATGTTTAAAATTTTAGATTTAACATAATATCATGAAGGAGGAATTGATGAAGAAATAATAGAAGCACAGTCGAATACTCTACAAACTACTTCAAGAAAGGAGGAGATATAAGAAATTTTTGATAGTCATGTGGGTAGAAGCACAAGAAATAGGAAATATGCAGAGTACTTGGTGAAATGGATAGGAAGGCATGTTGAACATTCATCATGGTTGTTTGAGGCTGAGCTTAACTATCTTGGTTTCCCTCTAACTCCTGAGAAGTGAGAGGGTCACTTTTTAAATTACCTTGGGTGTCTAATGCAAGAGCATCAAGTGGTGTAAGGGAAATCTTGCTTCACCCAAAAATACTGTATTTTCATTTGTTTGTAGTTTTCTTAGTTGTCTTGGGGCCCATGGTGACTCATGTAGTCTTTGAGATAGTTAGAAGTTTGAAACGACCAAAAATAGTCACCGACTATTTTTAGTAAGTTGACCTATTCAGGTTGTATGAACACAAATATTGACCCCAAGGAGTTAAATTAAAAAATAATATTTTTGGTGAAAGAATTATCTCAAAATCATGTATTGTTTGAAAGATATTAAATTTTCATCCTAAGGAATTTCTCTGATGAAGTTTAAAATTCAAAATTGAGGCTCTTCAGAGCTTCAGAATAGGCTGTAAAATCTTTGATCCTTTAGATTTAACAAAATATGGTTGTAGATCTCTTCACAAGATTTCCAAAACTATATTACAATTGAAAATTCGGCAGTCGTATCAAAATTTATGGCCTCGAGAAGCTGCCCCACCAAAAAGTGAATTTCATTAAAATATCTTCCTAGGCAAGAAATCAAATGGTAGGACTTTTAGCGCCAAAGAAAAAGGGAAAGTTACACTTCCTAGAACATTCTAGGGTGGTTATTGGGTTAAATAAAATGGTTAAGTGGGGGTTGTACAAGGTGGCTCCATGAGTGCAAATTGTGGCTCTGAATGATATATTTTGTTTTCAAAGTTAATTTTGTTGTAATGAATCAATCCCATGAGGTTGTAGCATATAAGTTTTGAATCTGTAATTTCATTTTCTGAAAATAATTGAAAGTGAGTTGTTTTTTGTCTCACATTTTCTTTGTTGGTATCTATTTTTGTTTTTTGTGTGTGTTTTAGGTGGTTTAGACCTCATCAATTATTGATTAATTAGGGTTAAATAGCCTAAAAATAGGCTTGAAGGCGCCCAAAAATTCATTTTCAATTTTTGATTGGAGGATCAAAATTGAGGTGGTAGAGTGGACTAATGGAACCGATTCCTTATGATATTCATCATGTGGAGCAAGTTTAGGATTATTAGTAGACAAATGACACAAGAGAGCGAGTATGATATCTATCCCCTAGGTTTAGGTTAGGTTAGGTGGGTCCAAGACAGGTCAAACTAGGGGTCAAATTTTGGGAAATAGATGTGTTATTTCATGAAATAGAACCTAAGGGCACGATTGTAGCACCTACATGCCAGGAAATCATGCCTGTATAAATCATCGCCTATGGTTGATTTTAGTGCCTGTGTCTAGGATCACAATGCCTATGTTTGGCGCACATGTATTTGGTGTGCATGTGCTCGAGGGGAGGAAATCAATGCATGAGTATTGTGATGCCTACTTCAAAAATTGACACACCTATGTAGGGAATTGTTGAACCTACGTAAAGTGACACTTGGGTAAAAATTTAGAGCTTGTGTGTCCAATAAAACAAAGGTGCAGTTTGAGAATGGATGGAAAACTGGGTAATTAGGTTAAAATAAGGGTCCTATTTTGATTAAAGAGATTAATATTAGTGTTTGTAATGATGCAGGAGGATCTAAAGTTCCTATAGTCTCATGAACGATGGATTGCAGCTATGGGGACCCTACAACAGAGGTTGATGTCAGAGGATGAGGACTAGCTACATTTGATCAGGTTGCACATCATTTCTCGTATGCCCTAGATTTGGGAACATCGGTTATTTATGACAACATTGGTAGAGTGATGGCATAGTGAGACCAACAATTTTAATCTGATAACAAGGGAGGCTACAATCACATTGGAGGAAGTGTGGCATATTCTATGACTGTTGATTCATAGGGAGATAGTAGAGTATTGGATCTAGATGTGATGGACATATTGTAGAGTGTATTTCTATGACAAGATTTACCTATTAGGGGTGTGGAGTTTGATTTGGAGGTTAGGTTGGGGATATTGCCAGATCTTCTTCTTTTTGTTGTGACATTGATTAGCGGGACTCTGATGCCAGATAGGATATTTTGAAGCTTTGTGATTGGCTGGGTAGGGGTTATGGATTAAATGTTTGATCATGGTATAGTGTATGCATGGGAGCACTGGTCCTAGTAGATCTGTACAAAGAGCTCCATTATGTGGTGTATAGAGATGGGTAGAGCCTAGCTATAGGGGTGACCCTACTACATGTGTAGGCATTTGAGTGTACTTATGTGTTACGACTAATGTGTGACAAATGAAAGGCATCACATATACCCTATGTCTTTATCTATGCAGGGTTTTAGAAACATCATCATATGGGTGAGCTAGATCATTGGTGGAGGGTTATTGATGAGATGGATAACTTTGTCTAGTGGTCATACATTGACTATGAGGAGTGGGAGGATGATAACCTCTACATGTCATACATTCAGAGAGTACATTATCTGATAGAGCATACTTGGGCTATCATTGAGAGATATATACCAGTGTGGGTTTTATGGTAATTTGGGCAGGGGTAGGATGTTCCACAAGTGGAGGCAGTATTTGGAAAGGTGGCTTGTGAGAGGCTTCAATGGGGTGGCTTTATTGAGTATGATATTGCATTTCAGAGTTGGAGAGATACGCTGGTAGTAGCTTGGGATCCAAGGCGGGATATTGTAGATGAAAGTACCACCATAGAGTATAATACCTAGTGGGAGAGGCATAAATCCATTCAACTGACGATGACCTAGGCTCGAGTAGTGGTAGCATAGGGCGGTGGGGATGAGAGTAGCAGAAACAATAACAACTCAAGGAGCAGTAGTAGTTCTGATGATGATAGTGAAGAGGATGAGAGTGATGATGATGGTGATGATCATGATGGTGATGATCATGATGGTGATGATGAGGATGATGAGGATAAAATAGTTGATGATGATATGGAGAATCAAGGTCTATGTGGAGAGGATGTCAGAGGAGAGGAGGGTGGATGAGGGGAGGGGTGTTGTGTATGACAAGAGGTGGGAACTTACAAGATTAGTTGGATGCAATATCAGTGGAGAGGGACTAGCTCCATTGCGAGTGTGATCAAGCACAATAGTATCACCTACAAGCTGTGGGAGAGAGAGATATGGCACTAGCAGATGTGATCCGACTATAGGGTTAGAGGGATGGTCAAGTTGCCAATTTGACAACATAGAGAGATGTAACCCGAGAATTTGCACATGTAGAGGTCAGTGAGAGGGATGCAGCAAGGGTAGAGGTGACCAATTTAGTTAGTGAGCGAGATACCGCTAGAGTAGAGGTAGTCAGATTATTGGACTATTGGATGTAGGGGGTGGTGGTAGGTGGGATGGAAGCCACTTGGATCAGTTGTGCAAGGAGGTGGATAGGCTTCGATGAGAGTGGAATGTAGCCCATGATACATTGGATGGTGGGGTAGTAGTTGGGTTTGCAGAGTTTGGTTGGGCCACCTGGGAGGAAGAGAGATGGAGGCAGGCATATGCGGAGGTTGTGCTACTAGGGTAGAAGATAGCCAACATGTCATTTAGCATGAGGTCTCATGGGCCAACTCACTCAGGTCCATCTATTACCATGGGTGTACCACAAGCATTGCGAAGAGATCCACCACAAAGGTCTCCTAATAGACAGTTCGATTCTAGAAGCATGGGATAGTTTTCTTTTTATTATGACTTTCTAGATTTTTACCGCAGAGTGGGTTCGACTTTGTACACACAAGAGAGTGTCCTACATTTTTTATCATGACATTTTATTTTGATATATATATGATATGATGGATTTTCTTCTATATGGCCTAATCATATGTGTTACTTATGGCTCTTTAGTTATGTGATGTTTGATTAATGATTCATGTGATGTCATTTATATTTATGACTCATATGATGTCATAAATACTAAATGTTGTTGATGGATGATGGTAATATATTATTTATTATGTAATGGATGCTATGTTGTTTATTATGATATGCATGAGGTAATTGATTAAATTTGAAGCATTTTCTAGAACTTTGCGATAAATTTTTTATGTGTAACTATTGTTCTAGTGTGTCATGTGGTTCTATATGTGATTATATGGCCTAGGATCATGTGCTAGATTTTATTGATGGATGGTGATGTATTTTATGTGGATATTATGATGTTTTATTATGATATGCATGGAATATCTTAAGATGGTATTATGCATAGTATTACTTTCAAATTTTTTATATAGAAACATGTAATTAATGATTACAGTGAAAGTGTGGGATGGGTTGCCTCCCTCATGTCAACCAGATAGGATAAAGAAAACATGATACACAAATAACGGAGGACTATTATGCAATCCATTATTAACACTCATTCATGTGTTATTTAATGTGATGGTTGAATTTTTTAAATGGTGATGTTGTTATTCATATTGCCTATATGATGTTTTAATGGTATGTGTATGAATGATATGTCATTGATGATTCTATAACCTGGATGTCAATCATTTTATGTTGTTTTTGGTGGCTTTTGTAGAATGGTGGAGAGATTTCTTAATAATATCATTAGGTATCTTGTGATATTTTTCCATTTCTTAATTTTTTAGTGCATCCATGAATTGGACATCATTTTTTTACTTAAAATTACCCTATTAAAACCATGCAAGTGTGAATGTGTTTTTTTGTTATCATGATACATCTTGTATTCTAGTTTAAGTTTGCAAAGGGGGAATGGTAAGTTAGTAGGATAGGAATATCAGGGAGGATAATGATTAGTGTTAGAAGAAGCAAGTGGTGGGGTGTTGATTATTCTGGTCCAATGTGGTGAGCAATACTTAATTTGATGTAACAAGAAACATTAAGCTCCAATGGTATAAATGACTAGAGGTGTGATGATGTGTCTTGCATGGAATTTGAGACTCACAATAATATGCAAAAAAAATATTAAACCTAATTAGTAAATTATTCACAACACCCTGGTGGATCATAGAGGGGATTATGTAACAAGCTAGAATTTTGAATCCCTCTAGCTAAGGTGTGTGAAACCATTTGCAAATCAGGCTAATCAAAAACATGCCATACAAGGTGACCCATATATATTCTATACCTTTTTGTCAACACATGAATATATAGGAAGATCGAGGTGGTTTTAACTCATTGACTTCGTAGATAACAACAATAAAAATCAAAAAAGAAAAAGAAAAATCTATTACCAAAAAGAAAGGGGGACTGACAAATGTTTTTGGACCAAGGAAGGATGAATCCTATTAGGCAAAGATGGGTAAATTTATGATAGGTGGGAAGTGATGCGGTGGGGGAATTTTGTGGATTGTGTAGATAGTGCAACTCTAAGATCATTTTAGGCACATGTTTTTTTATTTTTTCCTTGTTTGCCTCTGGGTAAGATGAGTGGTATATGTGAGATGGTGAAGTGTTTATTATGGGTGGATTTTATGGGATGGGACTTTATTATGTATGTATGAATGAGAAAATAGGTATACTAGAAACCACTTCCCACTACTTGTAATGGGAAGGATGGATGGTGAGATGGAATGGGGGTATTGGTGGCCAATGCATGTCTTCTTCAAACACCATTATATAAAAACCATGTGCATGGAAGGTGGCATGGTACAAGTTGGGGAATAATGAATATTATTTTTCAAGTATTTATGTATGGATGAATTTGGAAAGGTATAGGTTTGTGTTGAATTTATGTTTTCTATATCAAACCTTTATTATCTTCCAAAATTTAAAGTAATGCTATCCATCCATTTTGTTGGAATGCGTGATCGAGTGACCGAAAGGATGATGAAGCAGGTGGTGTGGGTATGGTGGTCCTAACAGTGCAATTCCTTTGTATCGACTAAAAGGAAAAAGTGGATGAGGTGGTGTTAAGGTAATTAATTTTTAGCCAAAATTTATCCAACAGTAAAATATTCATGTTAGATCTGTTCTGGGTGGGTGGGTGAAGTGAGTTGAAGGTAGTGAATAGTATTCCAAGCCATAGTGGACAAGGAGAGTGAATTTATTATGGGCATGTGGGTCGGATAAGTTTATTATGAATGTGAGAGAAAGTGACCTAATATATGGTGGATACATCCCTACACATGGAGCCTATTTTCTAAGTTTTTACCATGGTACTTGCCCAATGTGCCACAAAGTCGTTTTCACCATTGGACGGATTATTTCTCTTTACTATTTTTTGGATTTTTTTGAATTTTTTGTATTTCTTGTGCAATTGTTTTTTGAGATGGATGATATTCATGGGATCTTATAGGGGATCTCCTTCCATGATAGCTAAATGATATGCCCCCGATCCATATTTTTTTGTAATGATGTAGGGGCCTAGACAATAAGTTTCAAAATTTCCCTTCTTTTCTCATTCCTTTAGATTGTGTTGATTTTCTTTAAGGACCAAATATCCAATTGCAAATTCTCTAGGTTTAATCTTATTATTGTATGACTTACAAAGCCTATTCTGATATGCTTTGAGATGATTAAGGTTGTGTAATCATTTTTCATCTAAGAGCTCCAGTTGTTGACGACATTTTGTGTGGTATTCTTCATTCATCAATGAGATGTTCTAAATAGATTCTTAGTGATGGGAGTTCAACCTTGATTGGAAAGATAGCTTCAACACCGTATACTAGGGAATAAGGGATTGATCTAGTAGGCATGCGAATGCTATTGCGGTATGCCCATAGTGAAAGATTAAGTTGTAAATTCCAATCATGACCATCTTCATTGATTGTTTTATTTAAGATTCTTAGGATGGTTATATTTGTAGCCTCAGATTGGTCATTGTCGGGTGGGTAATATGAGGTGGAGAAATGGTGTTGAATGTGGAATTTTTGACATAGATTACAAAATTCTTGGTTTTTAAAAGGAAATTCATTGTCTATGATGATGTAAGAGAAATGCCAAAGGGACAGATGATGTAATGGAGGATGAATTTAGAAATTTATTTCCTTGCAACATAGGTCATTGGTAATGGGATGCTTTTTTGAATGAAGGATTGGTGTTGTGAGGTTGATAGGTTGGGTGAGATGGTATTGTTATGTAGGTACTCATCTATCTCCTAATACTATGGTGACTCTAGACCCACAATGTCACAAACCATTTCAGATTTAGGAACATCATAAGCAGAAAACATAAGTTGTTCTATGAGGAATTCATATTATTGACTATTTTGGGGGACATCAATAAGAGAAGCAATGGAAGCCATAGCATCAACTACTTTTTTGTTCACTTTTGGGATTTGATCAAATTGGACTTGCACAAAAAAATATTTGAATTTGTCCACCATACACTTATAGGGAAAATTTTTATTATCCTTTGTCTAGTATTCATCATTTACATGTTTGATGACTAATTGAGAGTCACCATATATGTGTAATTTTGCAATCTTCCATTGGATGGAAAGATTGGTTCATGTTATCAATGCCTCATATTTTGTGATATCACTTGTGCAAGGAAACTAAATTTGATATGACGTAGGGATGCAATATCCTTGAGTTGTAACCAAAAGTATCCCTACTCCTGATCCATGTTGTGTGAAAGTTCCATCGAAGTATAGATTCCACCATTTTCCTTTTTATGTAGTCAATATGTGTTCATCATGACTATCTTGTAAGGGAGCTTCAACGAGCTGATCAACAACCACTTTTCCTTTAATATATTTTTTATCTACATACTTGATGTCAAATTCACTCAGAATCATGATCCATTTATCTACCAGATAGGTTGAAGTGTTTCTTTTGAGACTAGATATTTTAATGGATCAAACTTTGAAATGAGTTGTATTTTATGATTAAGCATATAATGTTGTAGGTTCTTAGCACAAAAAACTATAGCCAAATATGCTCTTTCTATTGATGTGTATTTTAACTCACTGTCAACTAATGTTCAAGATGTGTAGTAGATAGATCTTTATTTTCCCGTGTCATCATGTTGTGCTAATAATGCCCTAGTGCCATGTGAATAGTTGATATGTACAAGAGGAGCGGTTTGTCTACTTGTGGAGGTACTAGGACTAGTGGTGTTTCAAGATAGTCTTTTAGTAGCAAGAAAGCTTGTTGACACTTGTCATTCCATTTTAATGTGATTTTTTTGTGAAGTAGGTGAGAAAAAGGCTGAAATTTATCTACGAGTTGAGAAATGAATCTTCTTAGGGATTGTAATTTTCCTTGCAAACTTCAAGATTATTTTATGTTCTTTGGTGGTGGAATTTCTCTCATTTCTTTTAGTTTTTATGGATCTTCTTCAATTCCTTGGTGAGAAACAATAAAGCCTAATAATTTTTCAGATGACACTTTGAATACACATTTCTTGGGGTTAAGTCGGAGTTGATATTTTTCTAGATGATCAAATATTTTTTCCAATACTTCAATGTGTCCTTTTGTTTTTTATTTTCCTAGTAAATCATCCACATAGTCTTCCATAATGTGATGTAGCATGTCATGGAAGATGATAATCATTTCTCTTTGGTATGTGGCTCCAACATTTTTAAGTCCAAAGGGAATGACTTGGTAACAAAAGGCTCCCCATGGGATTATGAAGGTTATTTTGTGTTGATCTTCTTCAACAATGCAAATTTAATTATATCCTAAAAAATGCATCCATGAGTGAGAGCATTTCATGTCCAGAAATACAATCAATCATATCAATATTGGGCAATGGAAAGTCATCTTTTGGACATGTTTTATGTTAGATTCTTTGAGAAGTGAGAATCAATCTAGGATCTAATGTTGGTTGTAGATCACATGCAACCCCAATCAGAAAATGATCAAAGATCAAAATAGAAGAATGATGAGAAAATATGAAATGAGAGAACAATTAAGACAAATCAAGAGATTTTTAGAATACTCTCGTGACTCTCACTGTACAATCACTGCACTAGCCGAACTAGTGAAGGTGAGAGGAGAGAGCTCAATGTATAGAAGAATAAGGGAAAATACATCTGGAAGAGGTGCATTAACTCTTACTACCCATAAAAGGTGGGAGGTTATCACCTACTTGGTAAATGCAAAAACATGTGGCACAACCTCCTCAAGTGAAGATAAGAGAGAGGTGGTACATAAGGCCAAAAGAGGGTGTGTAACCCAAATACCCCATAAGCTACTAAGTTAAATAAAAAATAGTGGTTATGAGAAGTGGCACAACAAGTCAAAAGAGGATGTATAACTCAACTACCCATGTGTGGGGAGAGAGTGACACATGTAGTTATTGTATTTTTCCATGTGTCCTCATATTACCACATCTAATAAACCTAAGAAAGCTTAAATACTATTATGTAGGAAAAAGAAATACCCCCTAACCTAAGGAAATTAGAAAACCTACACTAACACCAACCCTTAAGCTTAGCTTAGGTGGGTTAAAAATGGGTCCTGGCGAATGAAGCCATATTAGGTACCCATGTACATAAATATCCCCCTCAAAGAAGAATCCTCCCATAAGAGGAATAGCACCCCCTAAATAGAGATAGAGAGAAAAATACCCCCCCCCAAAGAGATCCAATGGTAGATGCTTGAAACTAGATGTAGAAGATGGTCCACGATCATTGAACAATGTTCCCCCCCTTAAGAAGAATCAAAACCAAATGTCTATGCGAGCTATCTCCTTACTCATGAAAGGAATGTATAGGAAGAACATGCAAGATGAATGAAGTCTCTGAAGTTGACTCAAGTATCCACATGTTGATGTTAAAAGCTGCCAAAATCAAATCAGGCATTCTAGGACACACTATTGAAGATGACAAATAAGAATCTCCTAGAAACTGACATAGACCATAAGCTAAAGATGCAAGTATCTCATCTGAAGATGTATTCTCCAAATGATGATCCAAAGTATCCACACTCATTCCAAACTGTAAGGAATGATCATGTAAAGAATAAAGAGGGTCAAAGTGATCACACACAACATCTAAGAGAAAAGTTGACTTCATTGTAGAGAAGATGAATATCATCAATAGTGTCTCCCAAATCTGCAATAGGTGTCTCCATAAACAAGTCTGAAATAGCTGTGAAGAGATCATCCCAAGTTGAATCTAAAAGACATTGTGTGTTTTGTTTCAAAGAATCACTAGAAACATTCAAAGAAGCGTCTCTAGAATTTGAAGCTACAACATGTGTGTGTGATGGGGTATCAATGAATTGATCATCCACACAAGATGTATTCACAAAATATGTGTTCACACAAGATGGAGAAAAATAAGTCTCAGTATCATCCATAATATCCTAGTTATTCAAGGAAACATCACTTTCAAATGAAGATTCAATATCTCCATATAATTGTTGAATGATGGTCCAAGCAATGAAAGGGCACTCAGTGTGCTCTATGTGATGTAGATTATCCTCAAAAATAGTAAGAAATATTAGTCCATAGACCATGTCATTATTGTTAAACCATACATTCTTATGATTATAGTCACTTGGTTCGGGAACATGTCCACGGAGATAGGGTAGTAGATCTTGCTCAAGGAAATGATTCTTTATCCCTTATTTCCAAGACAAATAGTTCTCTAAAGTTAGCTTGAAAATAGAATGATGGAAATATTTTTCAAGAGACATGCTTAACCCACCCATAAATGGAAATTTATCTTAGCTTTTTATTAAAAAAAAAATTTATAATCCCCCCAAGGTTGATACCAATAAAACCTTAAATGAATGCAAAATAGAGATATCAAGTGATGCCTCCCCTTTCCACTCAAAGAAAGAACCCCCCAAGAAAATATGATTTGGAACTTTATAATTAGTGCATTTACAAATTCCACTAGCAATAATACTTAGTGGTCTTGATTTCAATGCTTTAAAAAATTCTCACACATTGGGTGTATGTTGGAAGTATAAAATTGGAGCCAATCCAAGTGAACTAACAACACCACTATGATCTACTAGAAAAATAATGCACTTTCAAAATAATCATCTCAATCTAAGATCATATGAGAAATTTATGTGTCCTCAAACTTCCCAGAACGAGAATTGTGCAGTGTCACGGGTGAGAATTTTCAATTTCTTAAAAAATCACTGCATCAAAACCAAAAAATGCCTTAAGTGGTGCAAAGATCATGAGAAAATAGTCCAAATAAAAAATATATATTTGAGAAACAGAACCAACATGAGTTAGAATGAAGCATTTGAAATTTGCCTTCAAATTTGCAATTGTCAACAGAGAGGGGGTTTGTTGAAACATTTTGATTCAATTTTTTGCAAAATATATAACCTATGTGCAAAAACTAGCAATGACCCAGATGATTTTTTTCTACTGCAAACAAAACCTAGATGGTGGATTTGCTTTAAAATGTACAAAAAAATGGATCTAGTGTAAAATAATGCTCCCAACAACAAAAACAACCCTAGAAATGAAAAAATTGCCTCTAAAGGCTCAATCAACTACCTAATTCAGGCAAAGGCATGCTAGAACTTGCAATTTTAATAGGATCTTCATAAATCCTTTCAGATTCTTCAAATTGTTCCAAAATGTAAGAGAAGAGCATACAAGATTTTGAAGAAAATTGCAACAAAGCTTATTAGCCCCCCAAAATTTCTCAAAAAATTAAAAAAACAATGAGCTATACCAGACAACACAACTTTGATAGCATGTTAGATTCTTCAAGAAGCAAAAATTGAGCTGGGATTCATTGTTGGTCGTAGATCACATGCAACTCCTATCAGCAAATGATCAAAGATCAAAATAGCATAATGAAGAGAAAATATGAAATGAGAGAACAATGGAAATAAAGCAAGAGAATTTGAGAATACTCTCATAAATCTCATAGAACAATCACTGAACTAGTCAAACTAGTGAAGGTGAGAGGAGAGTGCTCAATATATAGAAGAATAAGGGAAAATACATCCAAGAGGTGCAGTAACTCCTACTACCCATAAAAGGTGGGAGGTTATCACCTACTTGGTAAATGCCAAAACATGTGGCATGGGCTCCTCGATTTAAGATAGGAGAGAGGTGGCACATATATCCAAAAGAGGGTGTGTAACCCAACTAGCCCATAAACTACTCAAGTAAATACAAAATAGTGGTTATGAGAGGTGGCGCAACAAGCCAAAATAGGATGTGTATCTCAACTACCCATGTGTGGGGAGAGAGTGACACATGTAGTTTTTGTATTTTTCCATGTATCCTCATATTACCACATCTAATAAACCTAAGCAAGCTTAAATAATATTTTGTAGGAAAAAGAAATACCCCCTAACACAACGAAATTAAAAAACCTACACTAACACTTTATGGAGATATCTAAAATCTATACATATGTGGATGGCCCCAGTATGTTTTGTGACTGGTACAATGTTAGACACCCATTTAGGATAATCAATAGGTTTAATGAATCCAACTTCTAAAATTTTATGTAATTCTTCTTTTACCAAGAGAGCTATTTGTGGGTGCATTTTACACAACTTTTTCTTGACTAGTTTTGCATCTGGATATACTGCCAAATGATATACAAAAAGGGATGGATCCTATCTTAGCATGTATTTGTATGTCCAAGCAAATTTGATAGACCACATTTTGAGGAATTCTCCCAAGTTTTCATTAAATT
The DNA here is from genome assembly GCA_007115665.2 of Sequoiadendron giganteum. Taxonomy (NCBI): domain Eukaryota; kingdom Viridiplantae; phylum Streptophyta; class Pinopsida; order Cupressales; family Cupressaceae; genus Sequoiadendron; species Sequoiadendron giganteum. The sequence continues at coordinate 139,527,533 of CM021107.1, forward strand.
TTTCTTCTAGCTCTTTGGTGATGTAAGTAATTTTTGGTTATTCATTTGTTCCCAAATTGATTTTGTTGATGTCTCCAATTACCATAGTAGATGTCTCATCATGATTGGGGATTGAATGATATTCCCCATGCTCCAATGCATCAAAAAGATTTTCATCAGAGGATGCACCTTTTATTTTTACCTTTTCACGATCCAAAAGCACCTCATCGAGGTTTTCACTTAGGGATTTTTCTTTCTTATTTTTATCTTTTTTATTTTTATGACCGAGGCACATGATTTGTTCTCCAAAATAAGAATCTTTATGTAGTATGATTTGATTTTCCTTCTTATGATCTCCTAATTGGATATGTTCTCACACCCCTAGGATTTCCACAATAGCTTCATTATTTTGAAATACATTTAAGGCTAGAAGTCCCTATGGGTCCCAATTGATTAATTCAAGCTATACGGGTGGAAATTCTATGGAAGAGGAAATGGTGAATACATGATCAGTGTTGAAAATCTTAGTAATGGTATGATATGATTCTTCAATGGCTTCCTCCTAAGAGTTCTTATTAGTAGAAGTATTTCCACCTTTATCATGGGAACAATGGGTTTTTATGGTTACCAAGTCAATGCCCAAGAAGCCAAGTCCTTGATGATCCTTGTATTCTTGAAGATGAATAGGTTTCATGATTACTTGTTCTTGAGCCCCCAGTCCTTTGCCTTTATAGCCCCAATTTTTTAATAAATCACGTCCTTTAGGATATCTATGGATGTCCAAAGTAGGAAGCTCATTTTATTCTTTGTACAACCAAGCTAAAACATCCATTTCTAGGCCCAAATCTTCCTTATCCAATAGTCCCTATTTATTGAAGTTTTTGAAATTTTATTTTGGTTTCAAGTTAAGTATTCAGCCATATGAGCATGGAGATAGCAGAAGATGTCCTATGCAGAATGAATTTTGAACTTTTTATTCTGCACATACTATGTCAGTTATCTTGACATTATCCTTGGAAATAGTGGGTGGTGTAGATGTTGGTTGTAGTGTAGATGGATTAATGTAACCAGATGATGTGGAGGCTTTCTCATTAATGGGACAATGGTGATAGCTTTTATATTTCCCCTCCAATGCCTTTCAATATTGGAATGGTTGTGGGTCGGCGGGAATAGTAATTTATTTTCCATCATGAGAGAATTTTAAGAACTGGTAATAGGTGGAAGGCTCATCTTGCATGACATGTAACCAAAGTCTTCTAAGGAGAATATTATATGGTAGGTCTATTGGCAACACAAGGGCATACAATTGAGAGGGGGGGTGAATCAGTTGTCATATAATTTTAAACTTATTAAACTTATTAACCTTTATTTTCAGATCTGATTGATAACAGTGAAAGCATGAATCAACAACACATTAGAAACACAAATAACACCAAGAATTTTGTGTGGAAACCCTGTTAGGGGAAAACCCACAGTGGAGGTTAATCCACAAATTATACCCTATTAAAATTATAAGAAGAATATATGAGGAATGCACATGTATTCATGCACACTGCCTAGAGCTCACTACTCAAAGGAAGACTCACTGTATTACATTAAATATTTAGATTAAATCCATCTAAATAATTTGAATTGAGAAAGTAGCATCTACTAATTCCTAAGTAAAATTCTAGTTAAGCACATGAACACTTCTTCAATTTATTTTACTCTTCACACTTTTCTCTACCTTCAAATGATCTAAACCTTTTTCACACATAGCACTTGTACACTTCACACACCACACACATCTAAAATGAAGAAACAATCACTTATATATATCTGCAACAGGAAATTACATTGCTTCATGTTGGCTTCAACAAAATAATAGAATGAATGCAAACTATTGGCCCAAAACAATAAACATTAACAATTGCATCAACCAAGGTCAGAAACAACATAGTAGAGACCCAAAATAATGTTCCCAAACATAAAAAACCTTCAAAGATTCTTCCTCGAATATCCACAACACACTTCAAACACCTTGTCGACCATGAACATGAAAAATATGAACACACAAGAGAAAATATTGAATCACAAGCACAATGATCAATGCAAACATGCAACACAAATAGGATATGATCTAGAAACATCCATGAATACCATAAGAATATAAAAAATAACTTAGATTACCAAAATCACATTATATTATTCCATGAACACCATTTGTAGTAACAAAATAGCTATCATAACACAAAAACTTATAACTTGCTCAAATCTTCATGCACACCTCTGAAAATTTTGAAGTAGAAAATAGATAGGTTTAAAAACAACCCTTTAATCTTCAACATCTCATTAACAACATATTGAACTTTATACCATACTGATATTCACTTCTTCACAAACAACTTGTAATATATTTTATTATAATTTTCTCAATATCCTCGACATATATAGTCTTAAAGACATTAATGTTAATAGTGTTGACATCAATGAAAACCACATATTAGCAAATCGACCGCAACATCCAACAATATCCCCCTTTGGAGTTGATGGTGACACATGATGTGAAAAACATACCATCAACACAACTAACTCTTCTTCCAACAATCTCTCCTTTACACATTTCTCTTCAAGATTTTTTCACATTACTCTTCCCCCCCTTTGACATCAATGGAAAATTTACACAAGCTCTGAACCACATATTTGAATCATCCTACTACTCCCCCTAGTAGTAGCCACCATAACATCAATCTAAATCAAAATATGACTATGAATGCACAAATTTATCCAAAGACTATGCATCTTAGTTCTGAATAGGAGGGGTAATCACCCATAACTTCCCTTTGAGATACTCAAAAGTATCCTTGGGAAAAGGCTTAGTAAATATGCCTGTAATCTATTCCTTAGTAGGCACATACTCTAGTCTTTCTTCCTTATCACTCACCTTATCTCTCAAAAAATGGTACTTGACAGATATATGCTTGGTATTTGAATGCAACACTAGATTTTTAGAAATGTTTATAGCACTTGAGTTATCAAAAAATATGGGAATAGGTTCATCATACACAACTCTGATATATTTCAACATCTACTTCATCCACAATACTTGAGTACAATTGTTAGCAGCAACAATATATTTTGCCTTTGCAATAGACAAAGAAATGACATTTTTCTTTTTGCTTAACCATGAAATCAGTTTCTTTCCCAAGAAAAATGTGCCACCACTTTTACTTTTCATGTCATTCACATCTCCTGCCCAATCAGCGCCAGTAAAGGAACTTAAAGTAAGATCATTATCGTTAGGATACCATAGGCCAAAATCAACTGTTCCCTTCAAGTATCTAAAAATTCTCTTCACAGTAGTCACATGAGATTCCTTAGGATCGGCTTGAAATCTAGAAACAATGCATACAACATTATGATATTAGGTCTAGTTTCAGTCAAATAAAGCAGTCCACCAATCATTGATTTGTATCTATTCTAATTTTCCTTTGAAGAATTATCATTTTGTGTCAACTTACATCCGGTCACCATGGGTGTACTGGCTGGTTTTGAATCTTCCATACCAAACTTCTTTAGTAGTTCTCTCACATACTTGGACTGAGATATAAAGATCCCTTTATCTACTTGAGTAATTTGCAATCCCAAAAACAATTTCAACTCTCCAATCATTGACATCTCAAACTCATTCTGCATCTTATTAGAAAATTTCATGCACAAACCATCATCTCCTCCAAAAATGATATCATCAACAAAGACTTCCACAAACAAATATTTATCATCATCAATCTTGAAATATAGATAACTATTAGTAGTACCTTTGTTAAATCCAAGATTCAGCAAGTACTTATCCAATCTAGCATACCAAACTCTAGGGGCTTGCTTCAGTCCATATAATGCTTTCTTCAACTAAAAAACCATATCTACCTGATCAATCAATTGAAATCCATTAGGTTTCTCAATATAAACCTCTTCTTCTAATTCACCATTTAGAAATTCTAACTTGACATCCATCTAATAAACTTTGTAGTAGTTGTAAGTAACATAAGCAAGAAACAGTCTCACAACTTCAATTCTAGCAACAGGAGAAAAAGTTCCTTCAAATTCAATTCCTTCCATCTAAGAGTATCCTTTGCATACCAGTCTTTCTTTGTTTCTAATAACTCCACCTTGTTCATTTAGTTTGTTTCTACAGACCCATTTAGTTCCAATTAAATTTCTGTCTTTAGGTCTAGGAACAAGAATCCATGTATTATTCTTCACAATTTTTTGTAGTTCTTCTTTCATTGCTTCAACGTAATGTTCAGCTTTACATTCTTCATTGACACTACTTGGCTCAGCCTTTGAAATTAAACAATATTCTTCTGCAATTCTTCTCCCAGTCTGGACACCTTTGTTCTTATCTCCTATAATCTAATTTTTTTAATGATTTAATCTCACATATCTTGGAATCTTAGAGTGTTCTTGAATTTCAAGCTCTTGTGGTCTCTCTTCTATACCTTCACTAGTCTCTCCTTCTTCTTGATCTTCTTGATTCACCAGAATGATCTAAACTTGATTTGGAGTCTGAATCTTGTCTGTACTATTATTCTAATCATCAGAATCATATCCGCAGTTTTTGAAGGGTCTAGCAATGTCTTCATCAACATTAACATTTGCAATTTCAACCATTTTCTTCAATCTCTTGTTGTAGCATCGGTAGGCCTTACTCTTAGTAGAATATCCAAGAAATATTCCTTCATCAATTCTAGCATCAAACTTTCTTATATCTTCATCTCTGCTGATATAGCATTTACTCCCAAAGATTTTTAAATATCTAATAGTAGGCTTATGACCAAACCATAGCTCAAAAGGAGTCTAACCAGTATTACCTTTGATTTGTACCTGATTAAGGATATAAAAAATAGTACTCATAGCTTGTCTCCAATGGATTTGAGGGACATTTCCTTCCAACATCATAGTTCTAGTAGCATCTTGAACTGTCATATTCCTCCTTTCCACATCTCCATTTTTTTGAGGGCTCTATGATGTAGATAATTGTCTCTTTATCCCATGTAATTCACAAAAATAATTAAACTCACTGGAAGTAAATTCACCACCTCTATCTGATCTCAGACACTTAATCTTCAAACCTATCTCTATCTCAACCATAGACCTAAAGATCTTGAACTTTTCTAGAGCTTCATATTTCTTCCTTAAGAAAGTAACCCACATCATCCCAGAAATATCATCAATAAGAAACATGAAGTACCTATAACCTTTTAGACTTTTTATTCTAGCAGGACCACACAAGTTAGTATGCACAAGCTCCAACAATTCATTCAAACAATGTTGTTTTCTCTGAAATGAAATTCTAGTTTTTTTTTCCCAACTGACATTCCTTGCATATGGTATTAGTAGGCTTCACCAACTTACAAAGATCTCTCACAGCTTGTGATGGACTTATCTTGATAATATTGTAAAATTTTACATGACACATTCTTCTATTCCATAACCAACTTTCATCAACTACAGCAATTAGACAACTTTTACTAGAAACATTTAGATGAAAGATGTTACCTTTTGTTTTAGTACCTGAAGCAATCACAATTCTAAAACTTCCCAGGTTGCTACATTTTCCATCTTTGAATTTAATATTCTATCCCTTATTAGCCATCTATCCAACACTTAGAATATTATGCTTCAAACCTTCAACATAAATAACATCATCAGTATTATGCTAACCATCAAAAGAAATACATCAGCTACCATGGATTATACCACCATTGTTATCACCAAATATTACAACACCACCATCATACTTCTCCAGGCTTACAAATTTACTTTTATCACCTGTCATGTGATGTGAATGTCCACTTTCAATTACCCATTCATCTTTTTATTCAACTCAAGCAGCAAGAGCTCTCTCCACATTTGTACAACTTGGAAACCTTGTTAGGGAAAAAAATATGATGGAGGTTAATCTATGCATCATACCCTATTAAAATTATAAGAAGAATATATGAGGAATACACATGCATTCAGGAACACTGCCTAGAGCTCACTACTCCAAGGAAAACTCACTGTCTTACAAAAAACATTCAGATTAAATCCATCTAAAAAATTTGAACTAAGAAATTAGCATTTCTTAATGCCTGAGTACAATTCTGGTTAAGCACATGAACACTTCTTCACTTTCTTTCACTCTTCTTCACAATCTTCTCTTCCTTCGAATCATCTAAACCTTTTTCATACATAGCACTCGCACACTACACACATCTCAAATGAAGAAGAAATCACTTATATATATCTGCAATAGGAAATTACATTGCCTCATGTTGGATTCAACAAAATAATAGAATGAATGCAAACTGTCAGCCCAAAATAATAAAGATTAACATTGTGCATCAACCAAGGTTGGCCACAACATATTATAGACCCAAAAAAAATTTCTTGAACACAAAACACCTTCAAAAATTCTTCCTCGAAGATCCACAACACGCTTCAAACACCTTGTCGGCCATGAACATGAAAAACATGAATACGCAAGAGAAAATATTGGATCGTGAGCATAATGATCAATGCAGACATGCAACATAGATAGAATATGATCTATAAAAATCCAAGAAAACCACAAGAACATACAAAAAAACTCAGATTACTAGAATCACATTTTCTTGTTCCATGAACACCATTTGGAGTAACAGAATAGCTGTCAGAACATAGAAACTTATATATTTCTCAAATATGAATGCACACCTCTGAAAAATGTTGGAGTAGAAACTAGATAGGTTTGAAAACAAAACCTTTAATCCTCAACATCTCATTATCAACATACTAAAATTTATACCATACTGATCTTCACTGCCTCACAGACAACCTGTAACATAGTTTATTACAATTTTCTCAATATCCTCGACATATACAGTCTTAAAGACATTAATACTCATAGTGTTGACATCAATGACAACCACATATCAGCAACTCGACCACAACATCCAACAAGGTCAAGGTCAAGTATATGACATGTTGTATCCATAATGACCGGTCTAACTTGAATAGGTAGCTTGATAGTACCTTTTAATTCTCTTTTAGCATCATCATATGCCTGGATAGTTATATTTTGATGGGGATCAATGAAATCATTTGAATAGCCCAATTGTTTTATTAATTTTAAGGTACATAAATTTAGACCAGATCCACCATCTATTAGGACTCTTTTGATGTTGTTATTGTGGATGATGGATCAAATATGTAGTGGTTTATTATGAGGTTTTTCAATATGAAAATATTTATTAGTGAATGAGAGTTGAGGTGGAGATGAGAGATGTCTAATTATGGCTTGGAGCTAGTTGACATTAATGCCACTTGGTACTTGAGATTCTTTGAGGTATTTTTTGAGTGCTTCTTTCTAGATGGATGAAGTATGAAGGAGTTCTAAGATGGAAATTTAGGATGGAGTTTCTCCAAGGTGTTCAATAAAATTATATTTATTGGTGTTGGATGGGGTGGTTGATGAAGATGAAGCTCCTTTTATGGTCACTCAACCACAACAGGTAGTAAGAAAACAGTCAGGTGCCTTTATGGTAATAGTATTGCATTGTTCAATTAAACTAATGATTGTATCATGTGTGGATGGGTTGGAGTTATTGGTATATGTATATGAAACATTATTATATGAAGGTTTCCTACCATCATGATATGGGAAGGGTTGCATATAAATCCCTAGTTTCTCATTGGAGGATTTTTTATTTTGGATCTTGATTTCTCCCTTATCAATGAGATCTTGCATTTAATTCTTTAATCTCATGAATTTGATGGTGTTGTGTTATTCAAAATATTCATCTTCCCTATACCATTCAGGCTTGGGTTTGCTTTCATCAAGTGGTGTAGTGATAGGGAATTTGATGATGTTTGCTTGTGCTAATCTATGGAATATGACATCAAGAGGCTCCCCAAGAGGAGTGTATTTACACTTGGATTCGTTATTATTATTATTTTTCTTCCTTCAACCTTGGCGAATGGTTATGGTCTTGTAGAAACCTTTTTTTTGTTATTGTGATTGTGTGTTTTGAGATGGTGTGTTTTTTATGTTTTGGACACGATTGTTATCAGTTACACCATTGTTTACAAAAATTTTATTTTTAGACCAATATGTAGGTTTATCATTAGAAATTTGGTTACTTTATATATCTTGATTACCCCATCTAAAATTAAGGAAATTTCAATGGTTAACCATTTTTCAGTGACATCATAAAATGTGGTAACACATTGTAGTATCAAGTGTAGGGAAATTTTTGGGTGTATATTTTCAATGAATATTTCAACCATTTCTTTTTCTAGTACTTGTAGGGGAAATCTTCTTGCAAAGTATCACCATCTTTGAAAGAATACGACAAAAATTTCTCCATTATTTTGTTCTATTGTGCATAACTTAGCCAGAGTTACTTGTTGATCAATATTATAAGAAATGTGTGTTACAAAGAATTTGGAAAGGCCTAAAAAGGAATTAATGGACCCCTGAGGTAATTGTGTAAACCAATCCAAGGCTACATATCAGTAAGGCTCTTAGGGAACAACTTCATAAGGTATATACCATTGTAGGACACTTCTTGGCATTGGACTCTAAAATATTTTAAGTGTTCGATGGGGTTACTCTTCCCTTTATACTTATCAAAGTTTGTGATCTCATAGTCTTTAAGGAAGGGAATGGATAATAACATGTCTTTGTATTTAAAGGTCTTAGTTTTTCCACTTTGGATTCCTTGGATCATGTCTTTAATTTTAGGCAACTCTTGGGCAAGGTATTGGTGTTGTGAGGGTGGTTGGTTGTAGGTATATTGATAGGGTGGGATCAAGGTGTTATGTTGGGTATGCATGGTGGTAGTATTGATTTGAGGTTTAGAATTGAATGTGTTATATGGAGGAAGGGATAAATTATGGGTGATTTGGGGATGAGGATTATTAGGGGTTGGGGGAAGTAATTTGTTATTAGAGGGTTAGGATGTATTTCATGAGGAAATATAATTGGAGTGAATAGATGAAGTGGGGTGAGATTATTTAGTTATGGTTGGGTTGGTGGGGGCATAAGTGAAATTAGCATTGGGGGGAATAAGGACCCTTAGGTGTGATGTAAGTAGTGGTAAGTTATTGAGGGGTTAGGTTATGTTTGTGGAAATAGGGAAAATGGTGTTTATGATGAGAGGCATTGTTGTATTTGAGGAAAGTGGTGGGTTTATGTTGGATGAGATTGTGTTTATTGATGAGCTATAACTCAATTGACAAAGCTGATTAGTTTTGTTTCATTTTAAGAGTGAATATTTTAGTTAATTTCCACTTTTTCTTTGGATATTGTTGGCATCAGATTTATCAAGATTCAATTCTAAAATGAAAATGTTTTCAGTGAATAGATTTCAAATTTTACTCAGTGCTTTGCAACATAAATGAAGTAAAAAACATAATACATAAATGATTAAGCATAATCATTGCTTTAATTTATTTTACAATGTTTATTCATTACACTATTTCATTTATTTAGAAATGAATTATACAAGATTGGTTTTTGTTACATTCCTTTTGAATAAAAGTGGAAAAGATAAGTTGAATGCCCCACACAAGCCGTAGTGGTAGCCGAACAATGGATCATGAGGAACATTCTAGACTATTAAATATTTAATAAAGAAAGACACATAAGAAAGGACATAATCATCATTGCTTGTTGTCTTCAGTTGATTCTAGAATGGTGCACCATCCTTCATCCCCAAGCTCCTAAGCGACCTGTAAGAGATATAAAAGGCTATTGGAGCTCCGATTATGAACATTCCTATATGAATCACCAAAAATAATGTAGAATTTTTTTTATAATACGTTGAAACAACTGAAGTTGCAAGAACAAGAGTGTGACAAGAGTCAAGGAGGAAACATCATAATAACATATTGTTTTTATCTAACATTGATTTTTTCCTGTACAGGTATAGGACAAGTCATGTAGCAGTTCGATTCTTGAAGACATAATAGCATGTGGAGTAAAATGGGCTCCCACAAGGGTTGAGACCAGCATGTTGCCCCTTAAATCAATAAGGGGATTTGAAGAGATACATTCATTGTTGCTAAAAGTGGAGCTAAATATGATAGAGTATTGTTAGAAATTAGATATGCACCTCGTTAGATTTGCAAAAAATCAGACTATCTATTGCAATATTGAAACTCTTTCCAGACGTGGGTGATCTATAAGGAAAGAGAATCTCCAGAGTGAGTTGGTTCTCCATATGATGATCCTATTCTAAAATATTCTTGGGAAAAGGATAGAGAGAAAATAGGAAAACTTAAAACCTATGACTTTGAAATTTTTTTTAATATTAGATGATGACCTGATGAATATTCTAGATTTTCCTCACAAACAGTGCTAAAAAGCCAACAACAATTTCAAAACCTCTCAAGAATATTTTTTACATAAGTAATTTGCATGAAGGTGTGCTCAAAACACAACATACAACTTGTATCTTTGAACTTTTCTACATCAAACTACAGCCTAGGACATAACAAGGACTTCTTAAACTAAAATCACAAGAAAAACATCAAACTATAATTGTAAACAGACACAAAATCATAGGTACGAATGTTGCTTTTCTATTCATTGTAGGAGTATGCCAAGAATAATCTCCACTGAGTACAAAACCGTTTCAAGCTCAAAAATGTGTAAGAACAAAAAATAGAGTAAACTAGAAAACCCTATGTTTTCTCCAAAGATATATGTCTCAAACCCTAATCCGAGTTCTTGAAAAAATCTCAAGGGAAAGGTCCCAAAAACTATGCAACAAGTCAGCATAAAAGTGGAAAGTCACACTTTTAGCATGCATCAACTATCAGGCTTCTATAAAAAGAAAAAAACTGCATTTAAAGCAAGAAAAACACCTGATCTCTCCAACTGAAAACTCCAATCCGACCAAGAAGAAAGTCAATGCTCAATTGCTAAAAATAGCAAGAAAACAAAGCAATTTATAAAGCATCACTTTGTTTCTACTTTACATGATGAATTTTTATAATTATTCCATTTTATAATTAAATATTTAAAAAATATTTTGCATATAATACCTTATATCTCCTTTACAAGTTTTGATTTTCCTCAAAACATCATAAAAATACCATATTCCTTCTTACATATTTTAATTGTTTTCTCTAAAGACAGTTAAAAACTAAAAATAAAACAAGCCTAGGTCATAACCCTAATCCTAAGGAATATTTTCAAGACCTAATGACTCTTCATAAAATCCACTTGATTTATATCCCTAAGGCAAAAGTAGTTTAATTAATTTCTAAAAAAATAATCAAAAAATGTGACTAAGGCATGAAGCCTTTCCCAAGGTATGACTATAGAACAAAATGCCTTAGCCTTCACTAGTTGACCATCATAGCATAATATTTTGATATTCATGAATTTACCTAACTTAAACAACCACCCTAAAGTTGACCTAGGGACTTGGGAAACCCTAAAGATCCGAACTCAAAACAAGCCCTAATATTTCACATCTTTGAGAATGAAGACTTTGGAAAGAATTTCTTTGCAGCCGCCACCATGTCTATGCTCGATCCTGCAGATTGGGAAGCTTTGGAAACTTCAGAATCCTCCATTCTGTGGTAAGTGTGACCTATCACTCCCTATGCATTGTTTCTTTGTGTCTTTTTGATGAGAACATAGCCTCACAAGCCCCAACTTCTTCTCTTCCATCTCTGATTTCTTTGTATTTTTCCACTGTGCTTACCTTGTCTCTACCTTGGGTGCCATGAGAGGGCTCAATGCTTGTATTTGAGGTTTGCAATAGAGCTTGGCCACCATTTTTTCTCTTCCTCCAAAGCTACGAATGGTAAGCTTTTCTTCTCCACACTTTTCATTGATTTCTTTATCAAACAAAAGCTCTAGAAAGCTAAAAAAAATGCAAGACTATGATTTCATTTTTTTATAAGCAAAAATGTAGAAATAACAGGCTGCACTATGAACATGCTTGACTCTTGGATTTTATGAAGAAAGGTCTCTGCATTTCCTCATCCTTGTTTTCAAATTTAAAACTTATGCAGTAAACTCAAAATTAGTTTATCACTCTCAGTAATTTCTCCTTTTAACTGAAACTCGTTCTTCCCTTGGTTGCGCCATGTACATGCTCAATATGAGCTTTCAAAACACTATTAGACTCATCCCAGATTATTTTTCTATTAATTTTTGTTTCTTTTTAAAAGAACCCTCACGTGGGTATCTCAAAAAAATCGAATATCTTGCCTTTAAATTTGAAACCCCAATGTGGGTATTTTAGGAAAAAGAGAAAGAATATGTATGTGATATATGTCTAGAATCTAGGCTCGACCCATCACGGATCTTGCATTTTCAAATTTCAATATATGGGTATTTATAAATTTTGAAGAATATGAACATCTTGATGCATTTTCTTTTTTATATCAACTCGACCATGGAAACACTGTGTAAATTTTGTTTTTTTGCAAAAACCCCACCTGGGTGTATAATATTATGAGAACACATATTTACCTCACCTTATTGTTGATAACTCTCACTCAGGTATATGAGTTTTAGGAAGAACATATCTTGCTACTCCATAAAAATACATGGGTAATTGTGAATTCCTGTGCACACTCCATTTAATTTCTAGTTCATCTCCTCACTTGTCAAGGCATAAACTCATAAATTTGCACTATTCACTATCATAGTTAAAATATAGAGAACTGTTGTTTCAAAACATAAAATATGAAACAACACTATAAAGTGAACAGTCTTTAAAAACAACAAAACAATATTTAAAATAGTAGCTCGAACCTTTCAGAAAACATGATAGATTGATGGTTTTAGCTTAAAAAAGCTGTCCAATTAGCATTCATTTGCAATATTTACTTCTATATGTTGATCCAATTGTTATAAATGCATGGTAGTTCGATCACTTGTTCAGTGGTAAAGCTTAGAAGAGCATGATGATTTCATCTTCCTTTCTTGGCCCTCTTGTAACATATAAGGGCAGCATGTCGGGCTCTACCCTTGTGGGAGACCATTTTTTCCCACATGTTTGGTCTTCAAAAGATTAACAACTACATGGCTTTTCCTATACCTGCACAAGGAAACAAACAATGTTAGCATGAACAACAATATATCATGATCATGTTGATGTTTCTCCTTTAGTTCATGTCTATGTACTTTCCTTGATTCTTTCAGTGCATGATTAGTAGCATACTACATTATTGTCGATGGTTCATATAGGTATATTCATAGTCAGAGCCTCTAACATCCCTCTCTTCTTTCCTATAGGTCAACGGAGCTCAAAGAAGACAAATGGTGCACCACTTTTGCATCAGCCATCAATCAATTAGGCAATGATAATTATGTAATTTTTTCCTTTTATGCATCTTCCATAATGTAGTGTGTTGGTTATGATGCACTGTGATAGTCACATCCATGACTTGTGTGGATATTTGATTTCATTCTTTCTCCTTTTTCATGTGGAAAAGAAAAATGCATCTCAATGCGAATTTGTACTAGCATTTGAATTCTCTCAATAAAATGATTTATATTGTAAATATGAACCACTTTGTGAAATAAATGAAAGCATTTGAAAAGCTTTATTTTTTAACACTCAATCTTGTACTTCATTTGATTGTAAAGCATTGAATAGAAACTTCTAAAACTTTGATTCCTCTTTTCAAATATTTACTGTAACTTAATGAAATAAAATGAAGCGCAAAACAACACTCAAGCATATTCAGAAATAATTGCATTTTCACTTTTAAATATAACATTATTTAAGTCAACTCCACCATTTGAGCTCCATTGGCGCAGAGTCAATATTGCCCCTTCATGAACTCAAAAAAACTAAAACATCAACTCCAAAATAACAGCAAAACAAAAGAAAAAAAGTTGAAAGCAAACTAATAGGCCTTGACAAACAACAAAACAATGTGCATCAGTGCTTAGAGAAAGAAAACTACTAAAAAGAAATGTACGTAACACACTTATTTGTAAAAACTACTCTATTTATTTACAAGATAGAACTTATCTCAGAGACAGTGCTTCAGGTGGATCCCATCAACTGGGATAGATAGCACCTCTCTAGTCAGCTTTGAAAGCTGGAAAGCATTGTTCTCCTTGCACTCTATGATCATATAAGGCCCATCCCAAATTGCATCAAACTTGGAATGTCGTCCTTGTCTTCTCTTGTATTCATTCCACTTGAAGACCAGATCACCAATGATAAAATCTTTTGGTCTTTCCTTCTTATCAAAAGAGTTCTTCATCTGAGCTTGATGTATTTCAAGTTGTTTTAAAGCTTCTCTTCTAGTTTCCTCAAGCTCTACCAGTTGTGCAAGTTGCACTTCAAGAGGCTACTCATTCAGTAATTCCATTTCTTTCACATAACTTAAGATCGACAACTCAATAGAAATGGGTAACTTAGCTTCTTTACCATAAGAAAGTACATAAGGAGAACAACCAGTGGCCTTTTTAGGTGTCACTCTATCAGCCAAAATGGCTAACTTAATCTTTTCATTCCATGTTCATTGATTTTCCTCAATAGTCTTCTTGATTATCCAGATCAGATTCTTATTTGTAGATTTTTCCTACTCGTTTCCCTGTGGATAATAGTTAGAAGTATTCAAATAAAAAAAAATTCTAACTAACCAATTAGAAATTCTTAAACCAATGAAGGCCAAACCATTGTCATAAATTATAGAATCTGGAGTACCAAAGCTTGACACTAAGTCTTGATAAAAATTAAGAACATAAGTCTCATTTGTTTCTTTTAAAGAACCACCTCGATCCATTTAGTAAAATAATCTGTGGTAGTCAGTATCCACTTATGACTAGTGCTTGAAGGTGGGTTGATCAACCCTATAAAATCTAAGTCCCACTTAGCAAAGGGCTGCTCCACTTGAATCAGATGTAGAGGTAAACCTGCAAGCTTCTATTTTCCTGAAAACAAAGCACACTTTTCACATTTTCAGACCCAAGCAATGGCATCTCTGAAAAAATCTGGCTAATAATAACCAGCCCACATAATTTTTAGGGTTGTTGTTCTTGCAGCAAAGTTGCCTCCTGAAGGCCCATCATGAAATTCTACTAAAATCTTATCAACTCAGTCAAGTTCAATGCATCATAACAAAACTCCTTGAAAATCTCTTCTATACAGAATGCCATCAATAATCACAAAAGGGATAGATTGTAATCTGTAATACCTCCTTTTTGCTTTGTCTAGACCTTTAGGACACTCACCAGTTTGCAAATAAATTATCATTTGTTGCACCCAGGTAGCAACAGGAACTGGAACAATAGTTGCATCATCATTGTTTAGCACTGTGCCAGGATTTTTAGTCTCCTCTAGGCTGTTGCCCATTGTATTTTTTGAAATCTTTTCACACAAACCCTTACCTTTGACGAGCTTGGTTATTTTAATATCTATGTCAAACTCCATGACCTTGGTTATCCAACCAACACGCTTATCATTAATTTCACGGTTCAACAAGAAATATTAACAGTTGAATGTGCAACCAGAAAATGAATCTTGTTGTTTGACAGCATATGTTTGAACTTTTTTAAACTTCTTATAATAGAAAACACATGTTTCTCAACAAAGGAATACTTTACCTCATAATCATGAAGTACCTAGCTGAAAAAGGCCACTGGTTGCTCCAAACCTTCATCATTTTGTTGGCAAAGAATAGCAAAAATAGTATCAACTCCTCCAAATGCGTAAAGAATGAAATGTTTTTCATACTTTGGATTAATGAGGGTAGGGGCAGCTGCAAGAGATTCTTTGATCTAATCAAAGCTCCTTTTACCTTCCTTGGTCCAGGCGAAAGGTATATTATTTTTCAGCATAAGAGTGAGAGGTTGCAACAAAGCTATGATATTTGGTATGAACCTCCTCACAAAATTTATTCTTCCAAGAAAGCTTTGCAATCCTTTCTTGTGAGTTGGCAATGGTAATTCGAGAATTGTAGAAATCCTTTCAGAATCTATGGAAATACCCTAATTTGAAACAATGTCTCCAAGGATTTTACCTTCGTGTACATAAAAAATACACTTCTTTGGATTGAGAGACACTTCGAACTCCCTGCATCTCTAAAAAATATATTCTAAATGATCAATATTTTCACTAGCATATCTATAAAAAATAGTAATATCATTTAAATAAACTAGAACGATCTTGTTGATGAGGTTGTGGAAGGCCATATCCATCGCTCGCTGGAAAGTTTCTCCAGCATTGGTGGTGCAGGAGCACCTATTTGATTTATTGCCTCCATGAGGCCATTTGTAAATAGTTGATCTATTTTGTGTATTGGGTCTTATAATAAGGTTTATAAAACCATTTTATAGGTGTTTGAGTCTTAGGAAGTAATATTTGAAGTCATTTGTCAAATAATGTTTAAAGTTGTTCCATATTGTAAAAATTATAAAAGTTGCTCAAGAAAGTTGTCAAAAGTCTCATTAAGGTGTTTTGTCAACAAACTAACTAAAAGGTGGTTGAAAATTGTTGGTTTTGGTTTTAAATGTATAATTACACCCTCCAAAACTCGAATTGGAGAGGTTGGAGACATTATTTCTGAAGTTTGATGAATGGCAACCTCAAGTTTGGTGTGCATTTTATGATTTCTACATTGTTTCCAGGTTGAAGTTGTGATTTGTACGGCCTGTTATGCATTCAAATAATGGAGTATCATATATGGATGGAAAGATATTTGTTTCTAGTTTCCAAATATTTTTGTCTCATTCAATTTTATTGAGTTTTGTGGAAGATATGATTATTTTGGTGAGACTGCCTATTTTAACAATATTGTGCAGAATTTACAGTCTGAAAGAATGTGATGGTACGGATTTTAAAGTATATATTTTGGGTCTGAAACCAAATTTATGTTGTTTCTACATGAATCTAATTTAATTTTCTTCAAGTCTCATCAAATTTCATTAAGATTTGAATAAGTTATGATCATTTTAGTGAGGGTAGGTTTGAACCCTATCTAGGGTTTGCAGTTTTGGGAAAAATGAAATAGTTTTCTTTTGGGCTACCATGGTTATGCTTCCAATGTGACATAGAATGAATAATAGAATGTGTTATACAAAGATTTATTTGGATTAATTTTGAAGGATTGTGAGATATGTTGTTGAATCCTCCTAACTCTGCATCAGTTGGATAAGCTAAAAGGCATCCTTTTGTAGGCCATTATGCCCCACTTAGTCGTGAATGTTGTTTTGAATTGATTCTTTTGTTTAACCAGAATCTGGTTATAACCTAAATAACCATCTAGCAAATAAAATCTGTAAGAACCAAAAACCACTTGCAAAATTTGCTCCATGGAAGGGAGTGGGTAGTGGTCTTTCAGTGACACTCTATTTAAATCTTGGAAATTGACACATAATTTGATCTCCCCACTTTTCTTCCTAACTGGAACTAGGTTTGACACCCAAGAAGTATGCTTGATGGGAAAAATGATACAACTTTCAACTAATTTATTCAGTTCGGCTTTCATAAGGTTTTCTAATTTGGGATTGAGAGGCCTATGTTTCTACCTTACTGGTTTTGCAGCAAGCTCTAATTTAATAGTATGCTGGGCTAATTCTAGGTCAAACCCCATCAAATATTTATACTCCCAAGAAAAAATATCACTAAATTTATGACATAACAAAATAAACTCCTGTTGTGCCTCTTTATTACAAACCTTTCCTAGCTTGAGAAGCTTGCCTTTGAAGATTTTGATTGCCTCATAGTGTTCCTCTTTAACAATAAGGCTACACTTGTCTCTCCTCATCTGGTCATCTAAGTTGAACGCAGATTCCAAAGTCACCAAACACCTTGGTAGCTTTTTGGTCCTCAACAGTACAATCTGATTGTCATACTATTGCTACCACTTTTGCTAATTTCCATCTGCAAACTCAACTTCTGCAATTAGAAAATTTACAATTTTCTCATCACTGTCAAAAACCTGCCAACTCACATTATTGTCAGGAATAGAAGGTCTGGCAACTATCTTTACATATTGGCATGCCTCTACTTTGTGAATTTTGTTTGGAATATCAAATTGAGCCCCTATAGCAGCAAGCCTATCTACATGCTTATTTTCATTTCTAGGAGTTGAACATATATCAAAAGCATCAAGGTCTTCTATTAAATCCCATACATGATGCTTATATTTCTTAAGCAAGTCATTCTTTGTAGCATGTATTTTTCTGACCTGATTTACTATTAACTCTAAATCAGCATAAACACGCAAACATTTAATACCTCTTTTTCGGGCCCACTCTAGTCCATGTACATGTGCCTCATATTCAATTGTATTATTTGTAGAGTTGAATGCAAATCTGAAAGTGGAATAATATTTTTCTCCCTTTGGAGAAATTAGCATGGCCCCTCCACCACCACCTACACTTCTCCTCAAACCATCAAAATAGAGTCTCCAAAGTTCATTTTCCTAGTCTGCAAATTGAACATCCCTTTTAATCAGATTAGGCATATTAGAATCAGGTTCACGAATCATGTAAACCCCTAATCCTACCTCATCTGTATGCTGAAAGGGATCAAGCTCATTATCTTTGACTGCCCATTCATCTAGATTTATACTTTCTACATGGGTGTTGTGGTATGATGTCATGGTTTTCTCCTTTAGTATAGGGGTGATACAGAGGTTAGCGTTTATAGGGCTTGAAACGTATGGTTCAATGTGGTATTTGGCTAAAGGCTTAGAATTTATGGTTACCTTTGTACCATACCTTGTTCTAAATAATAGATGAGACCATTCAGATGACAAGAAACCACCGAACTGGGCTGTAAAATCCCTTGATAGGAAAATGGAAAAGTGTGGTGGCAAATCGATTACATGTATATCTTGATGAATCACAAAACTAGAGGATGTGTGCAAAGTAAGGGATAATTTTTTTACTATACCAACAGTTCTAATAGTAGGCCCATCTAACTAAACTACACCCTTATGAGGGTTGGGTTCATAGACAAGACCTAATGCATCAACTAATTTCTTAGGCATGATAGAGCTACTTACGCCAAAATCAACCATGCAGTTATGCACTAATTTATCCCCAATGATCAGAGTCAAATAAAGCGGGGGAGGATTTACCTCCTTACCTTTTCTCTCGCCTTTAACTTCCTAACTGTTGGTGAACAAGGCTTTGGTAGTACCTTGATTAGTATCATCAGAAATAGACAACTTAGCCAAAGCATTTTGCAGAAAACTTTTTTGACCTGGAATGTGCAAAGAATCTAATATAGACATGCTCACAGTAGTCTTTCTGAGGTGTTCAACAATATTAAAAGAAGTAGCATTTAACTTATATTGGTTTTTTGTGACAACAACATAATTTTTCTTTTGCAAGGGCTGAAAATGTGTCTTTGACTACTCTTTGCCAAGTATCTCTTGCTCCTTTTGTAAAAACTACACCTTGGATTGTGTTGCAATGTTACCACTGGGTGTAGAAATAGGTTTCTTATCTTTTGTAGGTTGTTGTTTTGAAATTCCAACTTGTTTTCCTAGGTCCATTGCTCTCTTTTTCGATCTTGTGTTGGCTGCAATAGGAGAAACTTGTTCATCCTGGCCATTCATGTCATAGAAATCAAAACTCTGCTAGTTTGGAAAAGTGACCTCAAAACCTTCTTGTTGTTCCAGACTCTGATTTGAAACACTTTTTGAACCTGCATAAGTATTTTGAACCATTAGGGCCTAATTTATCATTCCATTATCACATGTTGATTGGTTATGGGGTTGGTTGAATGGATAACACCAATCATAATCCTGGGAAATATTATTCTGAGGTACGAGCTCCTTTGACAAACTGGCTACATTTGGGTTGTATGGTTGGAAGGGTCTTCGGTTAAAATTTATCTTCTGGGCGTAGTAATCATTCTGAAAAGAAGGCCTATTAGGTTGGTTCTATTGATAACTGGCTTGATAGGGTTTATATTCATGACCTACTTGCTTCTTAATTCTCACAAGATCATTCTCAAAGGCCTTGAGTACTCTTAATCTCCTGGATTTCTTGGTTTTTGACTGGAGCAGCAATTTG
Organism: Sequoiadendron giganteum; assembly: GCA_007115665.2. Taxonomy (NCBI): domain Eukaryota; kingdom Viridiplantae; phylum Streptophyta; class Pinopsida; order Cupressales; family Cupressaceae; genus Sequoiadendron; species Sequoiadendron giganteum. The sequence continues at coordinate 139,547,529 of CM021107.1, forward strand.
TTGTGTTGCGGTCTGATAATCTATATCTGGGACACTGGGAACATTAGCTAAGGGAGGCAAAGCAGTAGGAGTAGATGGATGTATTTTAGGAAACAATGACATAGGAGGTCTAGGAGTTATATCTCCAACTTGGATGAGACAATTCTCGGCTCTAATGGCATTATCATTAGTGTAAGTGTGAATAAGGTGTAAATAACAAAAACACTTCTTAATACAACATTATATCAATGATCAAATAAATTGAATTAATTCAAAACAATAATCTATTTAAAGTGTCATATTCCTCTCTATCTCCAAATATTTATTAAATCATTGTGGCTCTTAGATCATGTGAGCACTATAATTGTTAAAATGACAATTCAGAGAACGAGAAGGATGTTGATAATGTGTATATGAATAAATGAAACTAATGTAATATGAATTGATATGAAAATTGACAAAAAAAGCTATAATAGGCAGCCATGATATGAAAACTTGATGTTGGATGCTTGAATGTTAGATGCTTGGATGCTTGATGAAATTCTGTAGAGTAAACTTGATGACCTAGGGATCCTTTTCTTGGTTCAATGAGGCTTTATTTATAGATTTCCTGGTTGTAGAAATACACAGGGATGGCATTGAGATGCTTGGATTCAATCTGGAGAATTGAATGGTGAAATATGGATGAGATTGAGAGAAATTTGGAGATTGTCTCTACCCATGAAAACACCAGGCAAGAGAAGAGGAAATATTGATGGAGGAGGATTGAGAGAAGGATTTGGAATTTATCTCCAAAACTTCTCGTGAAGTTTCAAAGCATTAATTTTGACATATTTTAGACATAAATTAGACATAGGATATCTAATTTTATTTTGAGGAAATATAGATGGAATATTCCCTATGCCTTTATTCAAATATTTTGATTTATTTAAATTAGCAAAAGAGGGATAAATATTTTAATAAAATGAACTATAGAAGTTGTTTATTAAATTAAACAGAACAATATGAAAATTAATAAATAAAGTGTTTGATCTCTATTTAATTAATTTAAGATTGATGTGATAGAATAAAATAGGAATTTGATAATTAAATCAAACAAAGTATTTAATTTTGTTTATTTAATTTAGATGAGATATTAGAAGAATTTAAATGTGAATGTGAATGTGAACTATATAAATAAATATTTCTATTTATTCAATAGTAGAGGAAAGTAGGATAATTAATCAAATAATTTATATTTAATTAATCAAAATTCTCCAGACCAATTTTAGGTGTATACATTTTGCCCCTCTTCGGAGTGATGTGTTTACACGTTGCTTCGAAGAAAATTTTTGCTGCTACTGCAAGGATCGATGAAAAAAAATAATTCCATGTGCCCCAGACATGCTGCAGACATTGATTTTTAGATGATTCCTGATAATATGCCCCCTTGGGAGATAAATTAATGATTTGATGAATTTTTTAGAATTTTAGAATTTTTTTGTTTTTTATGATTTTTCAATGATTTGATGAAGATTTGTTAGTGAAATAATTTATCTCCCGATAATAATGAAGAAACTTTTCCCCTTGGATGAATTTTTATTAAGCCTCCTTATGTTTGATGATTTTCAATCGTGTCAGCCTTTCATTCGATATTGATTGTTGATCCTGATAGATTAGAAGATTATTGATTTCATGATAGGTGAGATTCAAGGATTGATTGATTGATTGACCTCATGATAGGTGAGGATCAATGATAGATTGATGATTGACCTCATGATAGGCGAGGATCAATGATAGATTGATAATTGACCTCATGATAGGTGAGGATCAATGATAGATTGATAATTGACCTCATGATAGGCAATAATCAATGATAGATTGATGATTGACCTCATGATAGGTGAGGATCAATGATAGACTGATTGATTGACCTCATGATAGGTGAGGTTCAATGATAGTCGCTCATGAGATTTGATCAAAGTCTCACCAGAGTCGATTAGATTGATAGGCTGATTGATTATAGGAGTTTAGAGTTTTCCTCAAAGATGTGGGACATGATTCCACATCTAGCGAATGCTCATATAGATATCATTAATCGATGTGAAAAATCTATAATGCAAATGCAAAACTAATATGAATGTAATCTAATTTTATCATGCAACTATATGTAAACTATTGTCATTTTAACAATAATTTTGTGCTTTGTATCATCATAGAGCTTTAAAAATGTTGAAAGTGAGTACAGGCGTCAATAGTATATGTTAGACCAATGATGACCTGAGTACTACTTTCATGATTTTTGATATTGCAAATGAACACAAGCATCAAGATATAATTGAACCAAGATGGACTGAGCATTCATTGCGTAAACAAGCATTGATTAATCATTTCAATGTGCGAATTCTGAATGTCATCGATGGTACATTTGCATAACACATCCCCCAACAATTCATACATTCATATGATTAAATTTCAGACAACAGACAATAAAAATATCATTCTCCTTCCTTGCTTCTCTAGTCCAATAAATCATTGAGTTACTCCAAATAAATGATAACAATGATCAAAATGTAACATGTTCAACCTTTGCTCAAAGTATTTCAATCATTATTCAGATTAGATCATCCATCCTGATTTTGGGATGTTTTTGTGATTTTTGATATTTTGACCAAAGACCTAACCTACTAACCTATCGTAGGGGTCTCAAGGGCTGATCAAAGATTAGCCTTTCCTACATTACACACGCAAATACCACATAGTTCAACTGACTTTGATTCATGTTTTTTTGGTCTTTGACTTTTTCAAACTGACTTTTTGAATTGTTTTTGGATTTTTCTATGATATGGATGTTTAATGTGTTTCTGATGGTGATTGATGCTAAATTTTGATCATTTTTTTTGTTGTGTTTTGGCTAAGCTCATTGTTTTATTTCCCCCAGTGATTTCAGGATTTTCCCCCAAGCTACGGTGAGACATGACCACATTACAATGATATGTACTTGAGATTTTATTGCACCTTTTTCAAATTTTATGATTTTTTTGTATTTTTGAGGATATTTTAAGATGAAATGAGATGATATGGTTGATTGAAGGAACATGATGCCCGAAAATAGGGGTAATGCAACCATGGATAATTGATAGATCAAAATGAAAGTTTCACTACAAAACATGTCACACAAGCAACATATCTCTTGTCAAAAGATGATAATGGTATGATTGATTAAGATGCCAGGAATGATCGATTCCATAAGACATGATGATGATAAGATTGATGATTGTTGATGATTGATTGACAAAAGATATGAGGATTGGATAATGTTTTGTAGCTAGGCTTAAATCTGATTTTTATGATAAGATTCAAGGTTCCAAAGGGACATGGTGACATGGATTTTGATAAGCTAGGAGATATGGAATGGAAGAAAGCAAGGATAAAAATGACGAATGGAGATGATCAAGATTAACTAGATAAGATACAGACACAACGCCCAAGTATTTTTTCCCTATTCCTCATCAAGACCAAGGAAAAGAAGAAAGGATGTATTTAGTAAGAATGATGGAATATGGATAAGATGAAATAAATGGTATGGAAGATATGGATAAAGTGTATAGGATAAGATATATGATGTTCAAGAAGATCCTTAACCTTGTCAAGATCAAAGGTGGATATGTAAGGAATGAGCATAGAAAGGATAATGAACATGAACAATAAGATGGAAAAAAATTTTCCCTAAGTGTAGAGTACAAGAGGAATATGGAAGATAGGATATGGATGATAGGCTTAAGCATCAAGTTTCACAACAAAATATCCCTCTAATAAACCATGCCAATGGGAATTAGATTCCTAAATGTTGGCAAATTAATGATATGATAGAAGAATCTAAGGACTTATGCAAAGGTTTGGATTAAAGGAGAATGATAGGGGATGAATGTCAGATAATGGATAGGGGGTTGGAAGACATGTTGATGGATAGATGGGAAGGATGGAAAGATCACACACCTTGATGGGTGGCACACACCTCGATGGGTGGCAGAGTGATGGAGGAAAAATGGATTTCGAAGGTGATAGGTTATTAGATGGAAAACTGGAAGAAGCTTTTGGATTAGCAAATTTGGATGCCAATTTAGACTTTATTGCTTCTATGAGACTTTTAGGAATCCACATGACTTTTGATTTTGATTTTTTCTTTATGGGCCTTTTCGGATTTTCACATTTTTCTTTTTGATCTACGGACCTTTGTGGTCTTTGAAAATTTCTTTTTTGATTTGATGGGCCTTTGTGGCCTTTTGAAATTTTCTTTTGATTTATGGACCTTTGTGGTCTTTGATATTTTTTATTTGATGGGCCTTTGTGGCCTTTTGAAAATTTATTTTGATTTTGGATCAGTTTTTCTTTTATTTTTGCATGTCTCTTCGAGGAGACATGTTGATCCTTTGATACATGTGGATTTTGATATAGAAGCTTTTGATAATTGGCACCCAAATTTCTTCCAAGAGCAATGGGAGGGGTGGATTGAGATGAATGATATGGGGGTATTATGGAGGAGTTAATGTGGGTATAATTGTGAAAGTGCATCAAGGATGTGTGCCTTTGTTGTTCTTGAGAAATAGGATATGGACCTAGGATAGAGGGGAGGTTTGATGGAATAGGATGAGGACCTAGGATATATGGTATGTTTGGAGGATTAGGATGAGGACCTAAGATAGATGGTAGGTCTGATGAACTAAGACACTTAGGTGTATAACCAAGGTCGTGGTGATATGGGTTTCTTTGAATAGAAAGGGGTTCTAGGATACATTTTTCATGAAGGCATAATCCTTTTCCTTTGTAATTCATACTTTGACACATTTGTTTACCAATGGGATATGTATTGTTTGTGAAATAAGATGCGAGTCCATTTTGGGAGGATATGATATGGATGAGAGGATAGGTGTTGGAAATAAACCAGAATGGATAAAGGTGGAGGATCCCAATTTCTAGGTGTGGGCTTCAAGGATAGCTTGAATATATGTGATAGGCTCTTGACATGGGGATGATGGGGTGTTTTGATCTTGACTTAGAAAATAAATATGAAGTGGTATGAAAGGCATATCTTGATCATGAAAAGAATAAACATGTTCATGGGATGAAAGGGTATCCTTGAATGGAAGCATATCTTGACCTTGATGAGGAAGGGAATCATGAGATTGTATAGAAAGAATGTCTTGATCATCAATTAGTAAGACATCATTAGATAGGATGAAAGAACTATCATGCTCTTTTGATGTAATGGAATCATGAGATGGTATGGATTGATTAGATGATGTGAAATAAGAACCTAGAAGGATACTTGTCTCTTGAGATGGAAGGGATTTATTTTGGATGAAAAGTGAAAGGAGGGGATCATCATAAGATTCTTGAGAAATGGGATCTTGATCAAAGATTGGAAGAATTTGTGGAATGTTGATATTTTTGGATGGAGTGGAAAGAATATTTTGATCTTGATGTGTAGGGGATTATATGCTAGCATGCTTTGGATTGAGAGATTGAACTGAATCATTGGATGTTGAAGATATCATACAAGAGGATGATTGGATGGAATTGTTAATTCGAGTGAAACAATCTTGAGGTTTATTTTGGCTTATTGTAGGATTGCTCAATATCATTTGTGTTTGAGGACTTAGATTTGGGCTTATGGATCTTTTGTAAAAACTCAAAGACATCGAACTTGGATGATGTAGTTGTTGGTGGAGAGGGTGTCATGTCAAGATTTTTTTAGAGGAATAAGAGAAAATGTTTGGTAGAAAACATCTTTATGTGGTTCTTTCCGTTTGGACATCCTAGATTTGTTGTTGAAGGTTTTTCATTTGATTAGCTAGATCATTCAATTGATCCTCATCTATTTTGGCCATGGTGGTTTTGTTGATGGTGTTTTTATGCACTTCACAACATAGGTAATACGTAGGTGCATTATGTATCTTGAAAGACAATCTTCCACAATAAAATTGCAAAACACTATCCCAAGGTCTCTCGGATGTCAGGTCATGATGATGCTTTGGATAAATCAGTTGTTTGATGTGATTTTTTTGGAATCACAAGGTGGTCTTATGTGGTCAAAATTTATAGGAGAATTGGGTCAATGAACATAGTTTTGTAGATATGGATATGCCACACCTTGCCATAGGTTCAAGCAGCAGTCTTAGACACCATTGATTCATTAGATTTGTCTTTACAATGTATAATGAACCTTAACATAAGTTTTTTCTAGTAAAAAAGGAAAAAGGGTGAGAAAGAAGGATGGTTCCTAGACCTGCAACTATTGATGAACAATGATCATGGAGGTTCCTGCTATGGAAAATTTCCTTAAATAGAATTTCACTTAATCTAAATTCTCACAATATCATGAAATATATGCTATCTTCTAAGGACTGCAGATATTAATCATTCATTTGCCATGGAAATGTGAGTAAAGATAAATTTTAATAAGCAGCAATGAAATTAAAGTCCAAGCTAACTTTACACAGTCATCTACCAGCAGCAAATGACCAAAAGTATGGACAAGGAAAGCATTCGCACAGCAATAATCTTCAAAACCAGAGACAACATACTAAACCTACCAAAGCTAATCTAAGGAGACTAAAACAACAAAGTAACTTGAAGAAAAGTTCTAACTAAAGGGAGAAGAATCATGAAACATGTAGAGAAACCTAGAAATACACCAAGAAATGACTGTATTTTCTATTATAATTTTTGTAGCATGCCTTTACAACAACTCAATTCCCTTAAAATGAGAGGAGATCCCTATTTGTAGTTTCCAAAAAAACAAAAATGAGTGGCCAAGATTTGATTCTATTGTGTGGCCAAGATTCACTTTACAATAGGGTTTCACCTACCCCCAAATATATTACATTTATAAATTCATTTTTTGTCTTTTCCCTGTTTCGTCTTCTAGTGACAACACAGTGGCAATTTCGTCCTTTAGCTATTTTCCCTTTCCTATAGCTATTCTCTGAGGAATTCTTCATCGATGATAGGGTTGCCTTCATGCTTCTTCAATGCTACGTACTCTATGAAGTTCAGGATCAGTAGCTAGAGCTTATCCATCTCCATGATGTCTGATCGCAGCACTTGGTAGCTCCATTCCTAGGAATTGCTGACGATTTTCTTTCAATCCTCTTCATACTTGGCTGCATTATCCCTGAAAAGCTTTGACTGCATGAAGGCACGGGCTGCAAAACTCATGAAGTTAGTGGTGACTTCAACTGACATCCCATCTTCCACGATTTTTAAGAAGTGGGGCTTTATGTTCTTAGGATTGATCTCGACTGTGGGCGACTCATACCCCGTCATCAATTTGATGTACTGAGAGCATTCTTCTCTAGAATCCCTAGCCCATTCAATGTCCAGTGCTATCCACTCAATGATCTACTCTAGCCTTTTCCTCCTATGTTTGAAATCTTGCTTCCAAACATCCATTAACCAGTGGTCATCGTCCTTGAACGAAAGGTCCTTCTCCCAGACCTCGCCTGGCAATGCGAGTACGGACTTGATCTTTGGATAGGCCACCTCATACTTTCCTAGGAATACCTTGTAGATCTACCTCATGCCCTCAAGGGTCCTTTGTACTTAGAGGAACTTATTTGCTGTCCGGAGAGCTAAATTGATGCCTGTGTTTCCCATGTCCAGGACCTACCGGAACCAATTTTTCATAGTCTTGTCTAGGTTTCTTCTTTTTTCTAGCTTGTTGATCTGTTCTTGAGATAGCAACTAAGGCAGGGTGGATGACATCATGGGCTGCTCATCCGGAGATGACCACTACTAAATATAGGCTGTTAGATCGGCCACCTATTCCTTGAGCTCCTCCTTTGAAATCTTATCCTGTTAGATATGGTGTACCACTATGGCAACCGACTCTTGGAGGTGATCAACCTTTTGCTCTCTCATTGCCTCCATTTTTGGTGGTTTAGTAGAGGGTGAGGGAGCTGGAGCATTGGCCATAGCCTGAGCTATTGTAGGCTGAACCATCGAGTTAGTAAGCATTCCTGAAAGCTGAGATGGTACATTCTGCATGTACTTCCCAAAGGTCTCAGGTAGGCTAAGAGCAGGTGTCATAGCAATGGAAGTAGAGGGAAGGGAAGGAGACAAAGAGGAAGAGGAGATTGGCAAGGTTGTGGTAGATGATGAATCCATGGGAATAATCTAAGGGATTGGAGGAGTGGAAGCAAGGTGGATAGAGATGTCCACTGTAGGCAGGGAGGAAGCGGAAACTATAAGCGAAGTAAGCGGGTTGGGGGCAGCAACAGTAGCAGTAGTGACCATAGTAGGCAGAGATCTCGACAATTTAGATCCTTCTCCCCCTTTCCTAGGGGGCAAAGCCTTGGGCATCGCAGTCATTGTCGTGCTTCTAGTTGTTTTTCTTTTCTTCTTGGAAGGTTTGGGTTTAGAAGCCTTGCAGGCATAGACCATTGGTTTGGGCAACTATTCACTGGCCTCCTTTCTCTTTCTGGTCTTGAACGATGGTGGTGTGTTAGATGTTTCCCTAGTTGCAGTGATAGCTACCCCTCCATCGGAGCCACTCAGTTCACTTTCTAGTCCCTTGAATGTCAAGGCGACTCCCTGCTGCTTCAACTGGGCTACCTTTTGGTCGATCCATGCCCTTGTTCAGATCTCAACTGGCCTAGTGAGTACACAGATGTCATCAAGCTCTAGCTCATTCCAGTCAATCACAGGCAGTGAAAAATTGGTGATGGCATCAAAAACTAGATCGATCACTGTGTCCTCATCCTCCTCAAGTTGGTAAGGAACCAGACGCAAGTTTATCCTCCACACATAGATGGTGGTCATGCGCATGTATTGCCTCAACCGCACCTCAAGATCATCCCTACAGTCAGCCCAAAATTCTTCAACATTGTAGAGGTGGGCATAATCTCATCCTAGTGCCTTCCTAATGTGTCTGTATGGGTCCATTCGAGGTTGGGTTGTATATTGACGGAAGTTGTACTTGGCTAACTCCCTTTTTGAATACCCCACACATTAAGAGGTATGAATTTTGTACATTCCTTGACCAAGCCCAATGGGGTATGGTGTGCCTGCTAGATGTTTGCTACTTAGAATGCTATGAATGTGTCTCAGCTGCCGTGTCAGCTCTGAAAGAATAATCCGATCGTTGGGGTACCGGGGTAGCTTGTTTGGCCTCTCTATGAATCCTTGAGCATGCATGTAGGTGAACTTTGGAAATTGAATGTAGAGGAAGGCATGTTGCCCGAGGAGGGTTCTGGCACTGTGAGAAACTCTCCTTTGAAAGTTGCCTACTAGGGACCAGATGATGTGGGCGATGAATGTCTCATTCACCCGACAGTAATCCTTTTTGAAATTTCTGAACTGTAGCTGAGGGTACCTGTCATAAGGTTTGAGCTCTACCCCTAATGGATCATTGGGTACCACCGTCAATCCCAGATAATGTCGCTGATCAGTGAATGAATACACCAACTAGAAGGTCATGAAGAAATTGGAGGTCTTATTCATGGTTGTAAATTGCTCGTGGAACCAGTCACTGATTATCTCTCCCCAATAGAAGGCGAGGCCATTGCCGTGGAGAATCTACTTTACGAAGTAGAACATTCACTCCTGGAAGAAGACCGTAGCCAGAAGGCCCATTATTCGGCTTAGCAGAGTTACGAGGTCATGGTAATCCTTGAAGAAATCACCACGGAAAAGCTCCTAAGGCAGCTTACCAGTGCTACCCCACTTATCCTTTAACCAATACTGGTTGATTAGCTTCTTGCACCCCAGTAGATCCTGCTCCCATAGTTCCTTGCATTCCTCCATGGTGGGGGTCTCCATGGTTTTTGAAGGCAGGAATGTGGAAAGTTATTGTTATACTCGATGGGGACATGTCTGCCAGGATATTTTCATCCTGGTCCACTATAGTTCAGGTCTCCTCCTGATATGCTTCCACGTATGCCATTACCAGTTTCGAGGCCACTAAGGCTGGTGGGAAACCTGCAGCCTTAGCAATTCCACTGCTCTTTATCAATTTTGCGTTCTTAGTCTTGGGGTTCATCCTCACCCTCTGAATGAATTCATCAACATCAACCTAGTCGATGTTGGTATCTGTGACATCTCTCCAGAGAGAAGTAAATCTGGACTATATGGGGACCCCTTGGAATTTTTACTTCATTAGATCCTTGTCCTCCTTACCTCGAGGTTTCTTAGCTATTCCTTTCCCTTTTTTGGAGGCACCAGAAGTTTTCTACACTGGATTCCAGAAATCCTACATAAAGGATGTGAAGTAGTAACCATAACCATGACCAAAACGGCTCCGGACAAGTCCCTGCACATCAAGATTAGCTCTGCCATCATCATCCATATTCAATAAGTACACAACACTCGATAATTCATCACTAGAAAGTAATACAGACAATCCGGGCTCCCAAGGCCGGAATTTCCTTAGCAGTATGTTGTTTGAAAGGGAAAATTGAGGATGGAATGCCCAAAGGCATTTTCCAATGTTGGATTTGGTCAATTAAAGGTTGGTGTGAAGGAAAACCTAATTGTAACAAGTGGGTCAAAATCCACTTTGGATTTGGAGGTCATTTGATCCTTCATTTGGGAGTTTGGGCATCATATGTTGGATAGTCATTTGAAATGGCATAGGAGAAATGGAACTCTCAGCGTCAAAATTCGGGTCTTAGACTACCGTTGTTGGGAGGTGGCTACAAGTTAGCCGTTGGGAACAACGAAACATAAGCAAAATCCCAGGAGGGGAATTTTGGAGAACAATTCCTAGAGGCAGTTTAAAGGTTTGCTGGAGTACGGGGGGTTGGGACTTGAAGGTCAGAAAGTCACCCCGAATTTGCTGTTAGAATGGTGAAATGAAAGCGGTATCCCAGGAGGGGAATTCCGATGGTCGGACTCTGAAATAGGCCCAAGAGTGCCTGAATTTTGGTATTTTGATGGGTAGTGAACCGAGGTTCGAGATTCTAGAAGACGTCCCAAGACTGTCATTTGGAACAGCAAACGCGACGCAGAATTCCAAAGGTCAGGGTCCAGGCGATTTGGATTTCAATGGGAACAATTAGAACTTGGAACAGACTTGGCATGGTCGGGACCCGAGGTCCAGAGAGTCGCATGGGGAAGGCCATTGGGAATGACAAAATCAACATGGAATTTTGGGAATGGAGTCTTGGAATACGGGGTCCGCACGAAATGTGAATTTGGTCACTCTGAAAAGTTTGGGTCAGATTTCAAAGTATCGGAGTCTGGGGTCTGGAAAGCCATTGGAGATAGGTCGTTGGAAACGGCGAAACCAAGACGAAATCCTGAGAATGGAATCCTGAGGATGGGATCCCGAGGACAATTTTATGTTCATCGACTCTCAATGTTTTCTAAGTTCTGATGCGAACTTCGTATGGCTGGGGTCCGAGGTTTGGGAAGTTGGTCTAGAAAGGCCATTGGAAACGGCGGGGGCGAAGTGGAAACCCGAAATGGGAAATTCGGAGGACAAGGGGGGGGTCCGATGTGGATTTTTCCACATGAGATTGAGTAGATGGCCGTGGGAGAGCCCAGGCTCAGGAGACATCAGCTACTATTCCGAAGAAGAGTTGTGACGTGGTCCAACTCTGGATTGAAATTTGGCCACTTAAACGATTGATTTTTACATTTTTAAAATGTGGGTTTTCATGGGAAGGCCTTCTCCTATCGGATTTTAACATTGTTTATGTTTTACTTCATTTGAGGCTCAAAATTTGACAAAATGAAGGACAAGGGTGCAAACAGTGGGCCTTCCTCAAAATTCCAAAGAAATTTTTGATCATCGTGCAGAAAATGTCAAAAAATGGAGCTTGGATTCGGAGGTTGGGAATGTTGAATGTGCTGGAGCTCCTTGAAATTCTATCACTCGGTCGGATGAAAATGATAGGCAGAAAATCTGATTTTATAGCCAAACCTGCCATTAATTGTTGCAATTAATTCCTTCATACGGCGATGGGGTAGGTTGGTGAGTTTAAATTCACGGACGGCGGTGGGAGGAGCAGATTCCGGGGGCCGGGAAGCTGTCCGGTCACGGTCCTTTGGAACAGCGAACTTGATGCAGAATTCTGGAGTGGGAAACCCGACTTCTAGGGTTCAAGGTCTAGAAAGACGTCGGATGTCGGGCGCTTGAGATAGAAAACCTGGGATGGAAACCCGAAAGGAGCCATAGATGCCAGAAAGGGCATTCTGACAAGGAAATCCTGAATTGACCCGAGATTTAGCATTTTTTAGAGGGGCAGTTTTGGTCAAGCTTAAAGATATGACTTCGGGGAATGTGCTAACCTTTTTAGGACACAAAATTGGGCATGCAAACTGAGGCAAAGGAAAAAAAAGGGGCCCGACAATCCAAAGAGGGAAGAGAGGGTCCCTGTTCTGAATGGGGCATGTGTGCAAAAGGCACAACAAATGGCAACTCCACCGGGAGAACGCTCCCGATGTTCTAAAGATAAATATTCATTCTGAACCCATGATCTCTAGTTTCGTAAACTGAAGCTAACTTTCAAAGCTGAACTAAGAATAGTTAAAGGAAGGCGGGATTGAATCAAACTTTAAAATCATCATGGAGGTGTGTCCGTGGTGAGTTCATTTCCCATCTTCAAAGAGAGAATAAGTAACCATTGGTCGAGGGAGATAAGCTATGTAGTTCATCTAACCCCAAAAGTAACCTGGACATCGCATCGCTAATAGTCAGGCATCTATAGCCCTGATAGAGTTGTCACTATGACCCCATGAATATAGCTCTACTACTAGCCAGGCATCCATAGCCCCGGTAGAGATATTTGCACACCCATACAGCTGTTATTTTCAATTTATTTATTGCTTGTGCTTGATATTTCCTTTTAGCACTTTCTTTTCCTTTCTATTCAACTGTTTAAGCAATGAAGCTCACAATGGGCTTGGTCATCACAGTGGTCATTGGAGCGAACCTTAAATTTTTCACTTATCCCTTCTTCCTAGTAGTCACCATACCATTCTTCAAAAGCATTAAAATGTGTTTTGTGTATTCCATGATAAGGGCAGGGATTCAAGCAGATAGCCATCCTAGGTTAGTGCAAAGTTTGAAAGTTGAAAATTGATGCTTAGGAGATTTTAGAGAGTAGCGGTAGGGAGTGAGGGCTTATCTAGAGAACAACACAAAAGCGGATAGCGAGGAAGACCGTTCATCAGGCCAAGCATGGCCACCACAATAGAATAGGGAGACTCTTCCGAAATTTGATACAACGATAGCTAGGACAACAAGCAAAAATCAGAAAGCAAAGTAGGGAAACCTATCCTAACCTATGTACAAGTATTTACATAGATAGCTCCCAATAGCTCAAGCCTAGAGGTAATGCTTAAGGTGTTGCCCATTGATAGGCAATGGGACATCTTCACCCGTAAGAGTCTTCAGAAGGAAGGCGTTATCTCCAAGAATTTCAGCAATCTAAAAGGGGCCAAGCCAAAGCTTGTCGAATTTGTTGTGTCCCCCTTTCTTTTCATGGGCCTTTTCCCAGTGGAGGACTAGATCATAAATGTGAAAGGCCTTAACTTTGGCTCAGCGGTCGAACCATCTTTTAACTACACCCTATTGTTTGGCAAAATTTTCTAATGCATGATGTCGTACCTCTTCAAGGTGCAACAGCTCGGTGAGGGGAGCTTCTCTGTGGTCTCCTCTTTCGTAGAAGTCATTGATAAACTGGAGGGTTGGGATTTTCAAATGTATGGAAAAAATAGGCTCTAAGCCATAGACTAGATGGTACGGGGAATCCCCTAAGGTAGCCTTGTGATAGGTGCAATCTGCCCATAAGGCGAAATGTAGTCGGGTGTGCCAATCCTTGGGATTCCTACATGTAGTTTCTTGATCACCATGATCAAGTTCTTGTTGGTAGAATCAACAAAACCATTGCCTTGGGGATAATAGTTAGATGAGAATTTGAGGGTGATGCTATAGTCAAAGGCCCAACTTGTGAATTTTAATGAAGAAAATGCAGGGTCGTTATCACACACTAGAGCATATGGGCAACCAAAACGATTGAAAATGAAAATTTCTAAGAAATTGGTTACAGTTTAGTTGTACATTTCCTATAAGTTATTGCTTCTGTCCATCTAGTGCAATAATCAAAAGCGGTTAGAATGTATCTATGTCCCACAGACGATGAAGGACTTACTAGACCAATGAAGTCGAGACCCCATTGTGTGAAAGGCCTTACCTCCAAAACAGGTTGTAGTGGGACAACAACATTCCTTTCTCTGGCGGCAGCAGTCTGGCACATGTGGCAGGTACGGACATGGCCGTGAGCATCCTTGAAAGTAGTGGGCCAGTAATACCCAATTTTCAATATCTAATGTGTAGTTGATAGACGTGAGTCATGGCCAGTTCTGAACTTGTCGTGGAATTCCTTAAGAACGCGGTCAACTTCCTCCTTACCTAGGCATCTCAGGTAGATACTCTCACGATTCTTCTTATATAATATGGCTCCATGCAACATGTAGCTGCCACTTTTCAGCTTGAGGGATCGCCTTTGGACTCCCTACAAGTGAGGTGGGAATTTATGGTTTAGCAGGTTGTACACTATGTCATCATACCACTCTCCCGTAGAGACATCCTCCAGCTGGTAGTGTTATACTATGAGTTCAGGTCCAACGTTAATAATTACCTCTACCATTGTTCGGGTGAGTGCCTGCCCTCTTACCAGCTTCATTGGCTAGATTTCCATGTCATACTCCTATAGTAATGCGATCCACTTTGCCCTTCATTCACCCAACTCATTCTGCATAAGTAGTGCCTTCACCACGGGGTCAGGAACTATGGCAAAAATCTTATTGCGTAAGATATAGTGCCAGAACTTCTTGACTCCTTTGACAAGGGCATAAACTTGTTTTTCAACATTATGATAGCACAGTTTGACATCCTTCAAGGGGGTGCTCATGAAATCAGTTGGATGCTCACTTCCCTCGTCATCCTTTTGTGTGAGGATACTGGCACATGAATGATCTGAAGCAAAGGAGTATACATAAAAAGGTTTCAAGTAATTATGGTTGACTAGCACAGGGATGCCAGTGATTGCTTTCTTGATCTCCCCAAAATCCTACTTTGCTTTGGGAGTCCACTCAACCTTGGCATCTTGCTTTAGCATGGAGTTGAGTGGTTTGACTAATTCTGCAAAATCGATGATGAATTTGCGGACATTTAATCTTTCCAAAGAAAGATTTTAATTCTTTCTTGCTACTTGGCAACTGGATTTTCATAATGGATTGGATATGTTTGGGGTCAATAGAAATCCCCCACTCTAACAAGATGTGTCCCAAGAGCTTCCCCTCAGTGACCCCAAAGATGCACTTCTACGGGTTAAGGGAAACCCCGAATGAGCGGCATCTCTCAAAGAACTTGCATAAGTTAGCGATGTGATTACCCCGTTGTTTCAAAAATATTGCTAAATCGTCCATGTAGATGATTATGCATTTTCCTATCAAGTCTTTGAATGTGATATCCATTGCGCGCTAGACAATGGTGCCAAGGTTGATTAGCCGAAACGACATTCTTCTATATGGAAACGTTCCCCACTTGGTGGTGAATGTTGTTTTGTGTCGATCCTCGTACTGCACCATGACCTAGTTATATCCTAAATATCAATCCAGGAAGGACATCATTTGGGAGTCGTTCACTACCTATAACACCTCATCCAACGAGGGTACGAGATAGTTATCTTTCTTTGATGCTCGATTCAGATTGCAGAAGTCCATGCACAATCTAATTTCTCCATTTTTCTTTCTGATAGGAACCAAATTCGGTACCCATGTAGAGTGTCTAACCAAAAAGATGATCCTGGCTAGCAACAACTTTTGTACTTCCTTATATATTATTGTCTCCAGTAAAGCGTTGACAAGGTGTTGTCGCTGCTAGAATGGTTTTGCATCTGGCCTGAGAGGGATAGTGTGTGTGATAATCAACATGTCATATGTTTTGAGGTCGTCATAGCTCCAGGCGATGATGTCGTGATATTTTCGTAGCACTTCAATAATCCCCTTTCTTCAGGAGTGGATACCTTACCTATGAACATATTCTTGGCATTTCCCGCCATTCCTAAGTTGTGAATGTCACATTGATCATTGATGGTATCCATTTTAGCTTGCTGATCCTGGTCCCTGATCTGATCAAGGTCGAAGATCTGCTCTAATTGAACCATTCCCTTGGGGATGGTGTTGGTCTTTAGGTTGATGACCCCTTCTATATCCAAGTCTACCTCTTGAGGCTCAACCTCGCTGATTATCTACGTAGCAAACACATCGAAACTGGTGATGAAATCTAGAATATGCTTGTTGTCGTTGAATACATGGAAATTAGCTACATTATCTGGCACTGACGGGATGGAGGTGAGTTCCACTCTGAATCTTCTAAGGCCAGATAGGGACAATGGTTGTAGTGTGCTTGCCGCCTACACCAGGGCATTGGCGGTGTGATTATGAGCACGCGAAATCAGCTGAATGTTGAATGCATCCAAACCTTCGAGCAAATCCCATACACGGTGCCGGTAATTGGTGAGCCTTCGATCATAGTAGAAATAAAGTTTCTTGACCTATTTTATGACTAACTCTGAGTCTCCATACACTTGGAGCATCTTAACATCCTTTCTCAATGCCATTAAGAGGCCCAAGACCAAAGCCTTATACTCTGCCACATTGTTAGTACAATAAAACTACACTCTATGAGTAGAAAAGTATGATTTACCTTTCGGGCTGATCAGTTCGAAATCTGCCCCAGCTCCGTGCTTAGATTTAGAACCGTCAAAACATAACGTCTAGAATCTAGGAGAATCCTTGGGCATAGGGCTGACAGATCCGGCTTTCACCTTCGGCGGGGACTTCATTTCAGCGACTGCCTTAGCAACCACAAGGACAGGACACATTTGTTCGCGTACCGCCAACCCCATTGTCTCCTTTGAAGTAGCCTATTTTTTAACATGCTCAATTGTTGTTTGGCACAAGCAATAGTCAAATTCTGAGTGAGCAACATTGTGTACCCTGCACCAACTTGGGAGCAGGAGTTCCTGGAAGTTCATTTCAGTTCCCAGACTGTGCTAGTCATGCACGCATTTCTCCATGAAATCTCAGAAACCATCGAGCAAGCCCAGACTGTCATCCTCTCCCAGCTCCTCATCATCAGATTCGATGAACATCTTAGTGCTTTGAGAAATATTGGCCAAATTAGTGGGTGGGTTGCATAGTACGAGGAAAACCTCGCTCATTCCTTGGTCCTGAGGGTATTCTTGTTCATTGTGATATGCCACAAGTGAATAGTATCCCAAATCTATTTTAGCATACAACACCTCGTGTGTGTTGTTGTACTCAATAATCATAAATCTCATTTGTGGTTCTCTGTCAATCCAGATTTGATTGGTCATTCCCTTCCATGGTAGCCACATGTGTGAGTATTCAGTCATGGCGTATCCATTCAATGCCCTTAGGAAATCTCTTCCTAGGATTATACCATACGTATTCGGGATATTGACCACCTATATGTCAATGGTCTATTGGATCCAAGGGTTAATGGCAACTTGCATGGGTATCCTATTGATCTCACCCACTATGCTGATTTTGGTTTTTTCAAGTTGTGTTACCTTTCGTCGGGAGGGAGTTGGGGTTATCCCGAGTGCCTTGCACACACTTAGAGGCATGACATTGGCCGAAACTCCCAAATCAAGCAAGCAATTGTGGAGGTCCTTCCTGAACACACAGATGGTGGTAAGAAAGGGAGGAGTCTCGAATTTACATTGAAACAACCCCCCAAAAATGTCCACCTAAGCAACTTGGCCCTTATCCTTTTCGCTACCCTTGTTTTGGGTTGGTACCTGATTAGCTACCTTGTTTGTCTGCTGACCTGCTGATGGGTCAACCTTACTGTTAAAGATTTATCTAACCACTAGTTCACTCGACTAATCGTTAAAAGGAAACCCTCTTCACCAAGATTTCTTGGGCCGACCCCTATGATGGAGTGCCATTTATCATCCTGAAAAAGGCATTCTAGACAGCAGGCACCTTTAGGAGTTCAAAAGCTGATACACTTAGTTTTACCTTCTTGAATTCTTCAGCAATATATTCCCCAATCTATTCAATCTCTTGATCATGGGAAACATTTTGAGAGGAGTTGGTGACTTGGTTTTGGCTACTGTTTTGTTGTTTACTTCTACTAAGATATCGTGTGGGTGTATGTGGAAAACCCAGATTATTGTTTGCATTTGGATCAAGAGGGGTGCTGAAATTGTTTGGCAGGGTGGAGGTCGTGAAAGGACCTCCAGCATGGCCTCCGGCCTATCTATTTCTAAGGTTGTAAGGGGTAGTCCGCTGATAAAACATTTGGACTTTGTCCTCCCTAGGCTCCTCTTCATCATCTTTGGGACCATTATCTAATGAATCAAAAAATTGGGCTAAAGGGCTTTTGGAACTTACCTCCCTCGCTGCATCGTAATCGCTTGAATCAAGATTTTCCAATTCAGGGGTGTTGCACTCCACCTTGGGGAAAGGGGCCTGGTTTAGTACCAACACCGAAGAATCATATGAATCGAATAGGACAATGTACCTGCACCCCAAACTATCAACTGCATTTTGAACCTCTACTTGAAAAATCTTGGCAGCAATTTGAAATTTCGAACAATTGAGTACGGAATGGCGACTCGTCTTGTGTATGCGGCACCAACCCGATAAAGCAGCCTCTGCCAAGTATACTCCGCTCGTGGGATTCTCATTACTGTTGTTGTTAGGCTAATCAAGAGGCGTGGGAATGCTGCCATTGTTGGGGTGTGTGTTCCATGTCTGGTTTTGCCTTTGGAAGGGTCTTTTGTTGAAGTTCTGACCCGAGCTTTGATTTCTGTCATAATTTTTCCCTAATGACGTGCTAGCCTCCCGATTGTCTTGATTTTCATGGTGATCTTGATTTTCCCTATTAAGGTTGGCCTAGATGCTCATTTGCGATGTCTACAGCTGGTTATTTTGATTCCTTAAGTGCGTCATCTCGGTTGACATTTTCTTGATCATCTCTATAAGCTCGTCGATTTTATCCTTTTTCGAATTGTTCAGTGGTGGTGTGCATTTTGAACGAACACGGGTTGTGCCACTAGCTAATTTTGGTGAGTGAGTAGGAATTCTATTGCTTGAATGTACGAGGGCACCTGGGATTGTTGTGGATGCATCTGTTGTTGCAATGGTAGCAAGTAGTGAGGTACTAGATATGCCTGATTCATTGGCTGCCCAGGATGTGGGACCATCGACAGTTGTGGTACTAGATTTAGCAAGGGAATTTGATACTACAACACTTGTGTGAGTCCCTGTATCTATGCCAAATACGTGGTTTTCCCAAGAGAAGGTAGTAGGCCAAATATATTCTACGCCAAATCCGTGCTGGCGATGATGGCTTCAACATATGCCTCGACCAACCTAGTAGGTGGTGGTCTCATCCTTTTTACCAATGCTAAAGTGAGGTTGTCCAATGCTGCATAGTAAATGGGCAAGACAACAACATCATTAAAAACATACGGGGTTTGCAACCGAGTATACGCTCGGTGGAAGCGATCATTGAACGAGCTGATGGGTTCATTGATTTCCCTTTGAACTGACATGAAGTGTCAGTATGAATCTGCGAGGCTGATAGGGGTCTTGAACTTCTACAGAAATGCATTCTTCAGAAGATCCCACGTGTTGATAGTTCCCACTAGCAAGTTGACATACCAGTAAAAGGCCTCTTCCCCTAACAAGTGAGGAAAAAACCTACAAGCTACATCCTCGTATATGATCTGCATTGTCTTCAGAGCAATTTCAAAGATTCTGACATGTTCCTCGTCCATCCTCTGTGAGTCACGGGAATTAAACTTTGTACAAAAATTCTTAGGATTCTTTGGCATATCATGGTAGAGGTTGAAGGCGATAAGAGACGAGTTATTAGCCAGCCATGCCATTGGAAAAGGTGGTGGAGGTGGTTGCACCAGATTGGTCTATGTCTGTAATGGGGTAGTAGCAACTAGTGAGACAGTTGCAAGACTGGTGACTGTATTTGGCTGAAAGACAGCGTTCAGCCCAGGATGTGTGACAAGTTGGAAGGCTATGTGGATTGGATGAACAAAAGGTGAATCTATTGGTGAAGATGGAGGAGATGAAGGTGAAAGAGTAGTTAGCTATTCTACAAAATTGACGATGGATTGTTCCCCAATTTTAGCTCTCTTACCTCGAACAGGGGGCAGTAACTCCTGAAATTCTCCTTTGTTTGGGGTAGACCTCAAGACTCGATAGAAAATCTCAGGGGAGAATGACCCAATTCGATCCAGCTTTATCAATTATGCCCTCCTTCTAGGGCAAGGAAGAAGGATGGTTCCTGGACCTATAACTATTGGTGAACAGTGATCATGGAGGTTCCTGCTATGGACAGTTTCTTTAAATAGAATTTCACTTAAACTGAATCCTCACAATATCATGAAATCTATGCTATCTTCTAAGGGATACAAATATTCATCATTCATTCACCATGGAAATGTGAATAAAGATAAAGTTTAATGAGAAGCAATGAAATTAAAGTCTACGCTAACTTTACACAGTCATCTACCAGCAGTAAATGACCAAAAGTATGGACAAGGAAAGCATACACACAGCAGTAATCTTCAAAACCAGAGACAACATACTAAACCTACCAAAGCTAATCTAAAGAGACTAAAGTAGCAAAGTAACTTGAAGCAAAGTTCTAACTAGAGGGAGAAGAATAATGAAACATGTAGAGAAACCCAGAAATAGACCAGGAAATGACTATATTTTCTATTATAATTTCTGCAGCATGCCTTTACAACAACTCAACTCCCTTAAAATGAGAGGAGGAGAGCCCTATTTATAGTTTCCAAAAATAAAAAATGAGTGGCCAAGATTCACTTTACAATAGGGTTTCACCTACCCCCAAATATATTACATTTATAAATTCATTTTTTGTCTTTTCCCTGTTTTGTCTTCTAGTGACAGCACTGTAGCAATTGCATCTTTTAGCTATTTGTCCTTTGTTGTAGCTATTTTATAAGGAATTCTTCATCCATGATAGGGTTGCTTCACGCTTCTTCAACACTACATTCTCTACAAAGTTCAGGATCAGCGGCTGGAGCTTATTCATCTCCATGATGTCTGATCGCAGCACTTGGTAGCTCCATTCCTAGGAATTCCTGACGATTTTCTTCTAGTCCTCTTCATACTTGGCTGCATTATCCCTGAAAAGCTCTAACTGCGCGAAGCCATGGGCTACAAAATTCATGAAGTCAGTGGTGACTTCAACTAACATCCCATCTTCCATGGTTTTTAAGAAGTGGGGTGCTATGTTCTTAGGATTGATCTCGACTATGGGCGGCTCATACCCCTTCATCAATTTGATGTACCGAGAGCATTCTTCTCTAGAATCCCTAGCTTATTCAATGTTTGGTGCCATCTGCTCAATGATCTACTCTATCCTTTTCCTCTTGTGATTGAAATATCACTTCCAAACATCCACTAACTAGTGGTCATCGTCCTTGAAGGCAAGGTCCTTCTCCCAGACCTCAATTGGCAATGCGAGTATGGCCTCGATCTTTGGATAGGTCACCTCATACTTTCTAGGGAACTCCTCACAGATCTGCCTCATACCCTTAAGGGTCCTTTGTACTTCGAGGAACTTATTTGCTGTCTAGACAACCAAATTGATGCTTGTGTTTCCCATGTCCAAGACCTGTCGGAACTAATTTTCTGTAGTCTTGTCTAGGTTTCTTCTTTTTTCTAGCTTCATGATCTGTTCCTGAGATAGCAATTGAGGGGGGTGGATGACATCATGGGTTGCTCATCTGGGGATGACCATTGCTGAATATAGGTCATTAGATCGGCCACCTATTCCTTGAGCTCCTCCTTTGAAATTTTATCCTATTGGATAAGGTGTACCACTGTGGCGACTGACTCATGGAGGTGATCAACCTTTTTCTCTCTCATGGCCACCCCCAAGTCGATGGTGGAGACGTTATAAGTTATACCTTGTTCTCTAACCAATGGTGTTGCTATCTATACTGACCTAGATCCGGAGGCATCCATGGTCACCTTCGATCTGATCTTCAGCTTCTTCTCTTTCTTCTTGGTGCTTATTTGTGCTCTGGCCATTATGGCTTCCAGCCTTTCCTTTGGATCCTTTAAGGTGGGAGTCTTTTTCTTTAGCTATCTTTCTAGCCAATCAGGTACTTGGGGCTCCTCCCTAGGTGGTTTACTTTGACTCTCGTTGTCCCCCTTTTTGAGCTCAGTGGCTCTAATGACAAGAGCCTTCTCCTTAGTCCCAGTATCCTCTTTCTCCTCATTGGATTCTTGTTCGAGCATTTCGCGTCTAGCGGGGGACTTGGTGTGAAACTACTTTTTTGGTGGATCTTCCTTTTTAGCATCCCCATCTTCTTCATTTTGATTATATGCATGCTCTTCGAGGTTCTCCTCTTATTCATCCTCATGGAGGGATGCTTCCTTGTCATGCTCTAGGGTCTGGTGACACCCTTCAGTTGGACATTTTCTACCCTCTACCTCTTGAGCAGCAATCTCTTCTTCTCGAACAAGTCGGTCATCGGCTTGCTTATCTTCTATCTCTTTGAGTTGCTTGCCCCATACTGCATTGAGCTCGGGGTCATTTGATTCTCTTATAAATTAAACATCCAGCTCCTCACCACTCTCACTGGATGACTCATAAGCTATCCCTTCTATTTCCTGGTGCTCAAACAGTGGATGTTCGTGGTACTCAAATTCCTCATCCTCCGGCCTTGTTGCACCCTCTCGCTGCCATTGCTCAAGCTTGTCTAATATTTGCATTGTCGCCTCCATTTTTGGTGGTTCAATAGAGGGTGAGGGAGTGGGAGTGTTGGCCATAGCCTGAGCTATTGCAGCCTAAACCATCGGGTTAGTAAACATTCCTGAAAGCTCAGACTATACATTTTGCATGTACTTCACAATGGACTCCGGGAGGCTAAGAGCAGGCATTGTAGCAATGGAAGTAGAGGGAAGGGAAGGAGACAAAGAGGAAGAGGAGATTGGCAAGGTCATGGTGGATGATGAATCCATGGGAATAATCTACAAGATTGGAGGAGTGGAAGCAAGGTGGACAGAGATGTCCACTGCAGGCGGGGAGGAAGCAAAAACTGCAAGCAAAGTAAGTGGGGTGGGGGCAATAGTAGTAGTAGCAATGACCGTAGTAGGTGGAGATCTCAGAAATTTAGATCCTTCTCCCCCTTTCCTATGGGGCAGAACCTTGGGCATCGTAGTCATTGCCATGCTTCCAGTTGTTTTTCTCTTCTTCTTGGAAGGTTCAGGTTCAAAAGCCTTGCGGGTATAGACGATTGGTTTGGGCAACTATTCACTGGCCTCCTTTCTCTTTCTGGTCTTGACCGATGGTGGTGTGTTAGATGTTTCCCCAGTTGTGGTGGTAGCTACCCTTCCATCGGAGCTACTCGGTTCACTTTCCAGTCGATTGAATGTCAAGGTGACTCCCTGCTGCTTCAACTGGGCTACCTTTCGGTCGATCCATGCCCTTGTTCAGATCTCAACTGGCCTAGTGACTATGTCAATGTCATCAAGCTATGGCTCATTCCAGTCAATCACAAGCAGTGGGAAATTGGCAATGGCATCAAAGCCTGGATCGATCATCATGTCCTCATCCTCCTCAAGCTGGTTAGGGAACAGACACAAGTTTATCCTCCGCACATAGATGGTGGTCATGCACATCTATTGCCTCAACCGCACCTCAAGATCATCCCTACAGTTGGCCCAAAAGTATTCAATGTTGTGGAGGTGGGCATACTCTATCCTAGTGCCTTCCTGATGTGTCCGTATGGGTCCATTCAAGGCTGGGATATATATTAATGGAAGTTGTACTCGACCAACTCCCTTTCTAAATACCCCATACACTAGGAGGTATGAATTTTGTACATTCCTTGACCGAGCCCAATGGGGTATGGTGTGCCTACCAGATGTTTGCTACATAGAATGCTGTGAATGTGCCTCAACTGCCGTGTCAGCTCCAAAAGAATAATTCGGTCATTGGGGTATCGAGGCAACTTGTTTCGCCTCTCTGTGAATCCTTGAGCGTGCATGTAGGTGAACTTTGGAAATTGAATGTAGAGGAAGGCATGCTGCCTGAGGAGGGTTATGGCACTGTGAGAAACTCTCCTTTGAAAGTGGCCCACTAGGGACTGGATGATGTGGGTAATGAATGCGTCATCCACCTGATAGTAATCCTTTTTGAAATTTCAAAACTGAAGCTAAGGGTACCTATCATAAGGTTTGAGCTCTAGCCCTGATGGATCACTGAGTACCACTGTGAATCCCTGATAATGTCACCGATTAGCGAGGGAATACACCAAGTAGGAGGTCATGAAGAACTTGGAGGTCTTCTTCACGGTTGTAAACTGCTCGTGGAAGCAGTCACTAATTATCTCTCCTTAATAGAAGGTGACACCATCACCATGGAGAATCTAATCCATGAAGTAGAACATCCACTCCTGGAAGAAGACTGTAGCTAGAAGGCCCATTATTTGGCTTAGCAGAGTTACGAGGTCATGGTAATCCTTGAAGAAATCACTGTGAAAAAGATCTTGAGGCAACTTACCAGCACTACCCCACTTGTCCATTAACCAATACTGGTTGATTAGCTTCTTACAGCCCAGCGGATCCTTCTCCCATAGTTCCTTGCATTCCCCCATGGTGGGGGTCTCCATGGTTTTGAAGGTAGGAATGTGGAAAGTTGTTGTTATACCTGACAGGGACATTTTTGCCAGGATATTTCCATCCCAATCCACTATAGTTTGGGTCTCCTCCTGATATGCTTCCACACATGCCATTACTAGTTTCGGGGCCACTAAGGCTAGTAGAAAACCTACAACCTTAGAAATTCTATTTCTCTTTATCAATTTTGCATTCTCACTCTTTGGGTTCATCCTGGCCCTCTGTATGAATTCATCAACATCGACTTGGCCGATGTTGGTATCTGTGACATCTCTCGAAAGAGAAGTAACTCTGGACTATATGGGGACCCCTTGGAATTTGTACTTCATCAGGTCTTTATCCTCCTTGCCTTGAGGTGTCTTGGCTATTCCTTTCCCTTTCTCCTTGGAGGCACCAGAAGTTTTCTACAATAGATTCCATAAATCCTGCACAAAGGATGTGAATTAGTAATCATAACCATGACCAAAACGGCTCTAGACAAGTCCCTGCACATCAAGATTATCTCTTCCATCATCATCCATATTCAATAAGTACATAACACTTGATAATTCATCGTTATAAATTAATACAGATAATTCAGGCTCTCAAGGCCGGAATTCCCTTAGCAGAATCTCATTTGAAAGGGCAAATTGAGGATGGAACTCTGAAAGGAATTTTTCGATGTTGGATTTGGTCAATTGAAGGTTCGTGTGAAGCAAAACCTAATTTAGCAAGTGGATCAAAATCCATTTTGGATTTGGAGGTCATTTGATCCTTCATTTGGGAGTTCGGGCATCAGATGTAGGACAGCCATTTGAAATGGCGTAGGAGTCTCAGATGGTTGTCGCAGGGAGGCGGCTATAAGTTAGCTATTGGGAATGGTGAAACGTAAGTGGAATCCCAAGAGGGAAATTCCAGAGAACAATTCTTGGAGGTAGTTTAATGGTTTGCCGGAGTAAAGAGCGCGGGGACCCGGAGGTCGGAAAGTCGCCCCAAATTTGCCATTAGAACGGCGAAATGGAAGCGAAATCCTGGGAGGGGAATTCCGGTGGTTGAACTCCGAAACGGGCCCAAGATTGCCTCAATTTTGGTTTTTTAGCGGGTAGCGGACTGGGGTCTAGGAGTCGGGAAGACATCCTAGGATAGTCGTTTGGAATAGCGAACTCAACGCGGAATTTCAAAGAAGGAATTCCGGAGGTCGGGGTTTGGGTCATTTGGATTTCGATGGGACCAACTAGAAATTGGAATGGACTTGGCGTGATCGGGACCTGAGGTCCGGAGAGTCGCATGGGGAAGGCCATTGGGAATGGTGAAATCAACACAGAATTCTAGGAACGGAGTCTCGGAATACAGGGTCTGGATGAAATGTGAATTTGGTCGCTCTGGAAGATTTGGGTCGGATTTCAAAGTATTAGAGTCAAGGGTCCAGAAAGTTGTTTGAGATAGGCCGTTGGAAACTATGAAACCAAGATGGAATCCCGAGGATGGGATCCCGAGGACAATTTTATGTTTTCGGACTCTCGATGTTTTCTAAGTTCTGATGCAGACTTCATACGGCCGGGGTTCGAGGTTTGGGAAGCTGGTCCAGACAGGCCATTAGAAACGGCAAGAGCACAGTAGAAACCCAAAAGGGGAAATCCAGAGGACAAGGGGGGGGTCCGACGAGGGTTTCGCCACATGAGTTTGAGTAGACAACCGTGGTAGAGCCCAGGCCTGGGAGATTTCAGCTACTATTCTGAAGAATAGCTGCGACATGGTCCAACTCCGGATTGAAATTTGGCCACTTAAACGATTGATATTTACATTTTTAAAATGTGGGTTTTAATGGGAAGGCCTTCTCCTACTAGATTTTAATGTTGTTTACGTTTTACTTCATTTGAGGTGCGTAAATTGACAAAATGAAGCACAAGGGCATGAACAGCGAGCCTACCTCCAAATTCTAAAGAAATTTTTGATGGCCACATAGAAAATGTCAGAAAACGGAGCTCGGATTCGGAGGTTGGGAATGCTGGATGCATTGGAGCTCCTCAAAATTCTATCACTCGGTTAGATGAAAATGACAACTAGAAAATCCAATTTTATAGCCAAACCTACCATTAATTGCTATAATTAACTCCTTCGTATGGCGGTGGGGTAGGTTGGTGAGTTTAAATTCGTGGATGGCGGTGGGAGGATCGGAGTCCGGGGGTCAGGAAGCTGTCCTGCCACAGCCATTTGGAACAGCGAACTTGATGTGAAATTTCAGAGGGGGAAACCTGACTTTTGGGGTCTGAGGTCTAGAAAGACGTCGAATGCCAAGCACTGGAGACAGCAAACCCAAGATGGAAACCCAGGGGTTTGGGCCCGAAAGGAGCCACAAATGCCAGAAAGGGTATTCCGATAAGGAAAGCCTGAATAGACCCCAGATTTAGAATTTTTTTAGAGGGGCGATTTTGTTCAAGCTTAAAGATATGACTTTGGGGAACGTGCTGACCTTTTTAGGACACAAAATTGGGCACAAAAAATGAAGCGAATAAAAAAAAAGGGGCCCAACAATCCAAAGAGGGAAGAGAGGGTCCTTGTTCCGAATGGGGCATGTGTGCAAAAGGCACAATAGGTTTGAGTTTCAATTCCTGTTCTTTGAATTTTTAGTCTTCGTGACCTTGTTAAAATGGACATATGAATGGAATTGTTTTCAATAAAATTTTGATTTTAGTTTGGTATAGTGTCAAGGATATTAACTCAAGTCAAATAGAATGATAGATTATATTGATTAGACTAAGTTGACAAGTTTGATTATACTGTTTTGTTTCTTTGATAGAGGATTACTAATCCTGAAACTTAACTTACTAATCAAATGTGTTTGATTGAGACACTTTTGGATGGTAGATCTTCATTTTATTTAAACAAATTCAATTGTAAACTCCAATTTATGCAGGTTTAAGACTCTATTTTGATTTAGGAGAGTTTATGTTCTAATAAAAAATCCAAATTTTGATGTTAACTGTCTGACATTGGTTTCCAATAGATTTGTGTTTTCTTTTTGTTTTTCAAGATGATCGTACCTGAATTAATGTTTTGAAAACACAACAAGCATTTTTAAAACAGTTGTCTCTTTAAAACCTAGAGTCTAAACAACAAGTGTATGTTTAAGAATCAAACATGATCCTTCTTGATTTCCACTAGTTTTTGATAAAGAATACACTTCAAGCAGACTCACTCTTAAGGTCAAAAAGGTCATCATTATACTCAACAACCCACATCTTAAAATTGCATTGACTCACACAGTCGTGTCACCCACTAGAGGGTACCTGTGTTTTTATCTTTTCCACTCAAGGTTAGATTTCTCGATCCCTTTAGAAAATGGTCCTTGGAAATTATATGGTGAGTGTCTTGGGGGTAGATTCTTCACTCCCATTACACTGCGAGTATTACAATGTCTGGTTACTGACTCAATTGGATTCTACACTATGGTTCATAGATAGGGTTTCCGTTCAGAGCAGCAAATGATAAACTCCCTCAGGAGACCTCCCAATCTTTAGAACAAAGATTTTGGCAATGGTTATCTTGCACACTTCCATCGATTTGGACTTTCATCAACAAATTGCTTTTGATTATAGTAGGTTGGAAAACCTGGCTTTGGTTGTTCCCACTTAGGTCATTCCCATAGGATGGGTACTTTTTCCCACTATGGTAGGCCTTCTAAAGGATTTAATAAAGTGTGAATTGCATGACATCAAAGGATGATTTTGGCATTTTGATCACCCAGTTAAGGGGAGAGCATAAGCCTATTCACAACACAAACACAGTAATCAATGTTCAATTTTAAAACCCAAAAGATAGTCTTGCTATTTTGTGCGAAGATTTTGCTTCACAAAAGACATGATGTTCATTTTAACTGATATAGAAAATGTGTGATGGCTACCCTAGGAGTCATATATTTTAAACCAAATGACTACGCTAGGATTGGTTCTTTTTAATCCAAATGGCTACCCTAGGATTGGTTCTTTTTAGCCATATTTGACAAAGCTTGTGTAGATGGTTAATTTTAAGCCCAAAGTAATGGTAGTTTGTCCTAAAGCATGCATGAACAATAACATATGATGGGTTATTTTCCCATGAGTGTTTGAAAACACTATTAC
Source organism: Sequoiadendron giganteum (assembly GCA_007115665.2). Classification (NCBI taxonomy): domain Eukaryota; kingdom Viridiplantae; phylum Streptophyta; class Pinopsida; order Cupressales; family Cupressaceae; genus Sequoiadendron; species Sequoiadendron giganteum. The sequence continues at coordinate 139,576,316 of CM021107.1, forward strand.
AATGGATATCGAATTCCTTTTTTTCAATTTTTTTCAATTCAATGCTCCATATTCCTCTTAAAACCTACAATAAATGCTTAAAATGTTAGATCAGATCAAGAAAAAAAGGAGATTAAGGGTTAGATGAATGATTAAGCATAAAAACCCTAAAAATTAGACCAAGTTACAATGTGATTTGACTTTAAATGTAAAATTGAAAATTTTAACTCTATAAAAAGTGAGAAATACCTAAACCATTGCATAGCTTATGAAATTTTACCCCATATCAAAAAACAAAGTTTCGAACAAGACCTTTGTATGACCAAGATATGACCATTTTAAGATTTCCTATCAAAGCGCTAAAAAAAACATCCTATGCACTAAAACATGTATGCGCTAAAAGAAGTCACAGAAGCACTAAAACATAGATGTGCTAAAATAAGTCATGGAAGTGCTAAAATTTTACGAAAGCGCTAAAAAAGAGCACAAAAGTGTCATAGTTTTCCACGGAAGCACTATATTTCTTGACGAAAGTGCTAAAAAAAAAGACGCCAGAAACTTGCGTGACACTTCTTAGAAAGATTGATAAAATTGGGGTTAATGCCCCATGGTGGGTGCCAAATTGTAAGTGTGAATAAGGTGTAAAGAAAAAAAATACTTCTTAATACGACATTATATCAATGATCAAATAAATTGAACTAATTCAAAACAATAATCTATTGAAAGCATCATATTGCTCTCTATCTCCAAAGATTTATTAAATCATAGTGGCTCTTAGATCGTGTGAGCACTATGATTGTTAAAATGACAAATCAGAGAATGAGAAGGATGTTGATAATATGTATATGAATAAATGAAACTAATGTAATATGAATTGATATGAAAATTGACAAACAAAGCTACAGGAGGCAGCCATGATATGAAAACTTGATGTTGGATGCTTGAATGTTGGATGCTTGGATGCTTGATGAAATTCTGTAGACTAAACTTGATGACCTGGGGATCCTTTTCTTGGTTCAATGAGGTTTTATTTATAGATTTCCTGGCTATAGAAATGCACAGGGATGGCATTCAGAGGCTTGGATTCAATCTGGAGGATTGAATGGTGAAAGATGCAGGAGATTGAGAGAAATTTGGAAATTGTCTCTACCCATGAAAACACCGGGCAAGAGAAGAGGAAAGATTGATGGAGGAGGATTGAGAGAAGAATTTGGAATTTGTCTCCAATTTGTCTCCAAAAGTTCCCGTGAAGTTTCAAAGAATTAATTTTGACATATTTTAGATGTAAATTAGACATAGGATATCTAATTTTATTTTGAGGAAATATAGATGGAATATTCCCTATGCCTTTATTCAAATATTTTGATTTATTTAAATTAGCAAAAGAGGGATAAATATTTTAATAAAACAAACTATCGAAGTTGTTTATTAAATTAAACAAGAGAATATGACAATTAATAAATAAAGCGTTTGATCTCTATTTAATTAATTTAAGATTGCTGTGATAGAATAAAATAGGGATTTGATAATTAAATCAAACAAAGTATTTAATTTTGTCTATTTAATTTAGATGAGATATTAGAAGAATTTATATGTGAATGTGAATGTGAACTATATAAATAAGTATTTCTATTTATTCAATAGTAGAGGAAAGTACGATAATTAATCAAATAATTTATATTTAATTAATCAAAATTCTCAAGATCAATTTTAGGTGTATACAATAAGTGTCAAGTAGCATATGCCCACCCATAGATTGGGTCATGACTGAAATCTTATTGTTCAAATATTTTAAGTAAAACATAAAAGCGTGAGCTGGTAAAGACCTTACCATTCCAAGAATTCTGGCCCAAGTTCTCTGAAAATGGTGATTGAAATCCACCAAGTGTTCGTGCAGTGCTCTCTAAATTGTGCTCAAATATACTAGCAGGGATAAATTATCAGATTTATTAGCAAAAAACTAGTAAAGACCATTACCTAATGCATCCCATGTCGTGATTGAGTTGGTTGCGAGGCATTTGAACCACTACAATGATTTCCCCTTAAGCAATGCAGCCAAGAGCCTTAATGCGACATTATCCTATGGGACATTGTGAATCGAGCATAAGGTAGCCACATCATAGATCTTCTCTATTGGTGTAGTCTAATCCTCTCGAGTGAAGAATGACAAGCTTCTAACAGCTGCAACTGGGATGTCAGCATATTGAGCAATCTCTAATGGACTGCCACCATTAAATGGTGTGAATGAATGTTTCCTTGACATTGCCACTGGTGGTATTTGTGATATTGGAATTGGTACTCCTAGTCATAAAACTAGAGAGCTTAAAATAGGAGGTGTTGATTTTGACCTTGTTGGTGTCCCAAACAACCTCATTGTTTTTATGCCAACTCTTCTTGGTAAGGAAAATTGTCGGTATTAGAAAGGTGCAACACTTGATCTAGTTTGTAAATTTTTCATGCGTAGGTTGCACTAGGTCTGCATGTAAAAAATTAGAAGTCGAAGTTGCCAGGTATATTGAACAAGCCTCCAAAAGGCTGAGAAACCTACTGCATACACCAAACAACAAATTTTTAGAAATTAAACTTCTCTTCAACTAATTTTCAGAGTCCCACCAAGCATGCCAAAAACTATTAGCAATTAGATATGCACCTCGTCAGATTTGCAAAAAATCAGACTATTTGTTGCAACATTGAAACTCTTTCTAGACATGGGTGATCTATAAGGAAAGAGAATCTCTAGAGAAAATTGGTTCTCCGTATGATGATCCTATTCTAAAATCTTCTTGTAAAAATGATAGAGAGAAAACTTGAAAACTTAAAACCTATGACTTTGAAATGATTTTTAATATTAGATGATGAATTGGTGACTTTTCTGGATTTTCCTCACAAACAGTGCTCAAAAACCGACAAAAATTTCACAACCTCTAAAGAACAATTTTTACATAGGTACATTGCATGAAGGTTTTTTCAAAACACAACATACAACCTATATCTTTGCACTTTTTTGCATCAAACTACAGCCTAGGACATAACAAGGACCTCTTAAACTGAAATCACAAGATAAACATCAAACTATAACTATAAATAGACACAAAATGATAGGTAGGAATGTTGTTTTTCTATTCACTATAGGAGTATGCCAAGAATAATCTCCACTGAGTACAAAACCGTTTCAAGCTCCAAAATGTGTACAAGAAAAAAATAGACTGAACTAGAAAACCCTAAGCTAAGTTTTCTCCAAAGATATATGTCTCAAAACCTAATCCGAGCTCTTGTCAAAAGCTCAAGGAAAAGGTCCCAAAAACTATGCAACAAGTCAGCATAAAAGCGGAAAGTCACACTTTTTGCATGCATCAACTATCAAGCTTCTAAAAAAAGAAAAAAAATTACTTTTAAAGCAAGAAAAACACCTTATCTTTCCAACTGAAAACTCCAATCCAACCAAGAAGAAAGTCAATGCTCAACTACTAAAAATAGCAAGAAAACAAAGCAATTTATAAAGAATTTCTTTGTTTCTGCTTTACATGATGCAGTTTTATAATTATTCCATTTTACAATTAAATATTTAAAAAATATTTTGCATATAATACCTTATATCTCCTTTACAAGTTTTAATTTTTCTACAAAAAATCATAAAGATACCATATTCCTTCTTACATATTTTAATTGTTTTCTCTAAAAAAAATTAAAAAATAAAAGTAAAACAAGCCTCGATCTTAACCCTAATCCTATGGAATATTTTCAAGACCTAATGACTCTTCATAAAATCCACTTGATTTATATCCCTAAAGCAGAAACAGTTTAATCAATTTCTAAAAAATTAATCAAAAAATGTGACTAAGGCATGAAGCCTTTCCCAAGGTATGAATATAGAATAAAATGCCTTAGACTTCACTAGTTGACCATCACAGCATAATATTTTGATATTCATGAATTTCCCTAACTTAAACAACCACCCTAAAGTCGACCTAGGGACTTGGGAAACCCTAAAGATCGAAACTCAAAACAAGCCCTAATATTTTGCGTCTTTGAGAATGAAGACTTTGGAAAGAATTTCTTTGCATCCACTGACATGTTTATGCTTGAGCTTGTAGCTTGGGAAGCTTTGGAAAATTCAAACTCCTCCGTTCTATGGTAAGTTTGACCTATCACTTCCTATGCATTGTTTCTGTATGTTTTTTTGTTGAGAACATAGTCTCACAGGTTGCGACTTCTTCTCTTCCATCTCTGATTTCTTTGTATTTTTCCATTGTGCTTACCATGTCTCTACCTTGGGCGCCATGAGAGGGCTCAACCCCTATATTTGAGGTTTCCAATAGAGCTTGACCACCATTGTTTCTCTTCCTCCAAAGCTACGAATGGTAAGGTTTTCTCCTCCACACTTTTCATTCCTTTCTTTATCAAACAAAAGCTCTAGAAAGCTAAAAAAAATGCAAGACTATGATTGCAGATTTTTATAAGCAAAAATTAAGACATAATAGGCTGCACCTTGAACATGCTTGACTCTTGGATTTTATGAAGAAAGGTCTCTGCATTTCCTCATCTTTGTTTTCAAATTTAAAAACTATGCAGTAAACTCAAAATGGGTTTTACACTCTCTGTAATTTCTCATTTTAACTGAAACTCATTCTTCCCTTGGTCATGCTATGTACATGCTCAATATGAGCTTTCAAAACACAATTAGACTTAGCCCACATGATTTTTCTATTACTTTTTGTTTGTTTTTAAAAGAACCCTCACGTGGGTATCTCAGAAAAATGGAATATCTTGCCTTTAAATTTGAAACCCCAATGCGAGTATTTTGAAAAAAAGAGAAATAATTTGAATGTGATATTTGTGTAGAATCTGGGCTCAACTCATCATGGCTCCTGCATTTTCAAATTTCACTATATGGGTATTTATAAATTCTGAAGAATATGAACATCTAGATGCATTTTTTTTTTATCAACTCAACCATGGAAACACTGTGTAAATTTTGTTTTTGCAAAAACCCCACCTAGGTGTATAATATTATGAGAACACATATTTATCTCACCTTACTGTTGATAACTCTCACTCAGGTATATGAGTTTTAGGAAGAACATATCTTGCTGCTCCATAAAAATAACCATTTGGGTAACTGTACTAGATGAAAATTTGTATTTGAGTAAAAATTTGTGTGTGGGTATTTCCTAAAACAATGAAACTTTAAAAAACCAGACTTTATTCATGTTGTTCCAGCTTACATCTGTAAAGCTCCTTTATGCTTTGATATATTCTTTTTATATTGGCAACAAAATCTTCACATCCTTACCTACTGGAAATTGTATAGTTTGTATTTTAAAATGACCACACTTTTGGGATAAAAAACACATGGGTAATTGTGAATTCATGTGCACACTCCATTTACTTTCCATTTTATCTCCTCACCTCTCAAGGCATAACCTCATAATTTTTCACTGTTCACTATCATTGTTAAAAGATAGAGCACTGCTATTTTAAAATAGAAAATATGAAACAACACTATAAAGTGAACAGTCTTAAAAAGCAGCAAAACAGTATTTAAAACAATAGCTCAAACCTTTCAGAAAACATGATAGATTGATGGTTTCAGCTAAAACAAGTTGTCCAATTAGCATTCATTTGCAATTTTCACTTCTATATGTTGATCTAATTTTTATAAATGCCTGGTAGCTCAATCACTTGTTCAGTTTTAAAGCTCAGAAGAGCATGATGATTGCATCTTCCTTTCTCGGCCCTCTTGTAACATATAAGGGAAGCATGTCAGGCTCTACCCTTGTGAGAGCCCATTTTTTCCCACATGCTTGGTCTTCAAAAGATAAACAACGACATGGCTTTTCCTATACCTGCACAAGGAAACAAACAGTGTTAGCATAAAAAATAATATATCATGATCATGTTGATGTTTCTCTTCAGTTCATGTCTTTGTACTTTCCTTGATTGTTTCAGTGCATGATTAGTAGCATACTACATTATCGTTGATTGTTCATATAGGTATATCATAGTCAGAGCCTCTGACATCCCTCTCTTCTTTCCTAAAGGTCAACGAAGCTTGAAGAAGACAAATGGTGCACCACTTTTGTGTCAGTCATCAATCAATTAAGCAATGATGATTATGTTTGTACTTATGTGATTTTTTCCTTTTATGCATCTTCCATAGTGTAGTTTTTTGTTTATGATTCATTGGGATAGTCACATCCATGGCTTGTGTGAATATTTGAATTCATTCTTTCTGCTTTTCATTTGGAAAAGAAAAAATGCATATCAATGCAAATTTGTACTAGCATTTGAATTCTCTCAATCAAATGACTTATGTTGTAAATATGAACCACTTTGTGAAATAAATTAAAGCATTTGAAAAGAATTATTGTTAAATGCTCAATCTTGTACTTCATTTGATTGTAAAGCATTGAATAGCAACTTCTGAAACTCTGATTCCTCTTTTCAAAGCATAACTATAACTTAATTAACTAAAACAAAGTGAAAAATAACACTCAAGCATATTTAGAATTAATTTCATTTTCACTTTTAAATATAATAGTATTTAAGTCAGCTCCACCATATGAGGTGTAGCAAAAAATTGATAACAAGTATATTGTGAATCTATAAAATCCCAAGTAATCCATCGTTCAGGACATCCAAACCCAAAATGTGTGAGATTGGAAATCATGAGGGATAAATTACTCAGGAGTTTTAGTTGCTAAGTGAGTGATAGGGAATAGGCATATATAATTCACTACCAAGTCTCTGAGTGCTTAAAGCGTCATGGTAAAGGTTTTCATCTTTTCATAATTTATTGCTTTTTTCTATGCAACATTCATTTTCATCATTGTTGCTTTTAATGGGAATTAAAAATGCATTAAGAGTGCCAAAAGATTCAAAACAGTTGCTATCATCAATTCATAAAAGGAGATAGTACTAAAGAAGTGATATACAACATAGCCAAACTAGTATATGGCCTTGTATGCTTTTTCCATGTTTTAGTGAAATTCAAGAGATACAAAGAGACTAACATATCTATAATTCCTTTGATCAAATATGAAAAGCCTTATGCTTTATTCCATTTCAAATTTCTCAGTGAAAGTATACAAATGCAATATCATTGGTAGTATAGGACTTTTAAATTATAGCAACCAATCAGATAAGTCAGCCATGTCAGTGTCACATGTAATCCAGAATCAATGAAAACGTATCATATATTACAAGAGTTGCAATGAAAGGTAACATATGAATTTATATATAGGATATTCAATCAATCTTTGAGCTTAACTAGACTCTCATAGGCTTGGCCTGACAGAAAACTTTCTTTCATGAATGAACATACCCCAATTAAGGTATTGAATCCCAAATGCAAAATACATAAAGGAAGTAACTATGGCTCGAACTCATGTCGATAGTGGAGCTACATGAATGAAATTAATGGGTTTATAACCTGAAATAAGGTGACAAGTGCACACACATGATTCATTAGAAAGAATGAGAAAGTAGAAATACACAAAAACCCTAGTCAAAGCTCTCATGGTCGGAGCCTGAGAGAGTCTCTCCTTCCAAGCACCAAAGATACGCTTAGGGTTTTATCATTAAAGTGTATGCACAATGATAAATAACAAAGGGTCAAACCCTTAACAACAGAGAAATATTTCAAAAAATGAAGAAATAAAGTCCATGACCACGGCTATATGGGTTTTTAAAACTCATTACCTTAAAGGGTACCAAGCTGTGAAATAAAAAATATATTTTATTCTTTAAATACACAAACCCACTTGGGGTTTGTGCTACAATATCAAATATAGAGAAATATTTAAAGATTCAAGCCCATTCTGTTTTGCAAAAAGGAGGAATACTTGTATATCCATGGCCTAGGCAATGGCCATTGTTTTAGAAATTTTCATTGTTTACTGGTTTTGTTCAAAAGGTTCTAATCAAGCTATTTAAGAGAGAAATGCTTGGAAGTTTGAAATAATTCACTTACCATTACTATTGTAAAATCAAGAACCCATAAAAACCCACAAATGAGCTTCAAAGAATCAAGCTGGAGGCACCAAGTTCGAGCTCTCATGGTAGCTGAATGGTGGTGTATCAACAAAGGAACATAGAGATACAATAAAAATACATTAGAAACTACACTCATGCTACGACCTTGAGGCCAAAATTTGTCTCAAAAATAGAGCAAAAAATCCATGAAATGGCTTAGAGTCGACTTACCTTCACTTGTTGGTAGATTTTTGACCTATAGGGAGGTTGCTGGTTGTGCAATTCATTTTTATTTTGTTCAAAACCTTTCTTTTTCATGGCAGTTGTTGCAAACCAAGGTTTCCCCAAAATTGAGAGAGTGAAATGAGGCCGAGTTCTTAGGCATTCGATGGTTTTGATCTTTAGGGTTTCCTTTGAGCCCTAAGTGATATGAGTGGTATTTTGATCGCATTTTTTTATTTTGAAGCTCAAACTAATACCTTCATGGTATTAATTGTTGCTAAATGATGTTTAGGTTTTGACTAGTGAGGTTGAGTCAATCTCCCACTAAGTCTTTTCCTTCATGATATGTCGAGCCAATACCACGATGTAGGTGTTATACATGCCTAGGTCTTTAGGGTTAGATGTTTATTTTATATTTCAACATCCAAAATGCCTTAGGGTATTTTATTTAATGCCCGTACCTTAGAGAAAAATAAAATGTAATAGAGATATCAAGGATTGTTTGTTTTTTGCAAAGATTTTGGAGAAAAACTTAGGTTTTTTCTCAGTTTAGATCATTTTCTTCTCTCTTTGATTCACTTACAAAGAGTTTTGTAAGCATTTGTACTCATATTTTATACTAGACACTCTTTTAGTTTCAATAAAGTAGCAGAGTTCTTCTCATTTATTTTTTCATTTATACAATAGAAATTTGATGTCTTTTTTATTTAAATTTGAGTCTTTTTATGTCTTGTTGTGAATCTATGTCTATAATTGCATAGTTTCAAATTGTGTTTTGTATTTAGTTTATAGATCTTCATACAAAATACTGATGAAAATATGTGCCAGTGAGGTTGTGAGAGCTATTGTTATAAATAAATTATTATGAGTGGTGGTGTCAAAATTTAATTAAGTTCTGGAAATCATGTTAGGTTAGAATTTTATTTCTAGTTTATCCTTCTTCCCTTTACCTCAAAAAATCACTTAGAGTAGAAAATTTCATTTGGAGATCCAGCTCACTCTGGAGATTCCCTCTTCACATAGGTCCCCCACATCTAAAGAGGGTTTCCATGTTTCAATAGATAGTTAAGTCTTTTGCAAGCTTAGCATAGGGTACATATCTGATTTATAACAGTTTTTGGCACACCCAATGGGACACTGAACTAGGTTCACTCTACCTAAGCAAATATTTCTTTATTTTTCTGGTATATGCATCAGAGCTTCATCCTTTTGGAGGTAAAAACAACATACCTGGTGACTCAATTCATTGGTTTTGCAAGTAGACCTAGGTTCTGGTACGATATAAAATCATCTTTTCACTCCATTTTCCATCTTTTACATGAGAAAAAATATCAAATCTTTATAAGCAATATGAATATCATCTGCCATAACATGAAAGCCCTACTTATCCATCTCCATATCAACCATACTAGCATAATCATTCTATTGGTTTCAATCCCTTGGCTTCTCAAAACCAGCATGCATTATATAATTACCACCCACTCGCCCATGCCAAGCATCCACCTCGACCTTCATATTCTCAAAATCAGCCCCAAAGTTTTGAGGACTTGAGTTGTAAAGATATAAGGTTGAACTATGAATGGGAGACGAGTGGAATGGAGAGCCAAATAAATTGAATATATCAAGAGGAGGAGATTGTGAACATAAAAGGTATGTTGCATGACTTCATGAAACAAGTAGAGAAGATGAAGAACAAGTATGAGTACAATCAGCGGTAGGAGGAGATGGCTTACCAGGCCTATCTCTATGAGTAGGATTTGGAGGCACAAAGGCACAAAATCCAAGCTCCTCCTGCAGTCCCAAACCAACTTGTGCAAGAAGAGGTTTGTAAGTATCCATTCCCAACCTTTAGAAAAAGTGATTTTTTGTGTACTCCTGAAGTTGAGATTCCAAGTTTTAGCTAACCTCTCAATCTTGGGATACCAAGTTTCAAAAAAATCCATCCCTTGCATGTTGAGAAAAATAATCAAGTTCAACCTAGTATTGTTACAGAGCAGCCCCTTGAACGATTTTCTTTTCTACACCAAACCCAAGAAGCTCCTCAAGTTTCCACACTTGATTAACCCAAAGATGAGACCTTTGATTAGGATACTTTACTTCACATCAAGAAGCTTAGAAAGGTGAACCCATAATAGTTGCAGCAATAAATGATAGAACAAGAAAAGGTTTCTCTTGATGAGTCTTTGTTTATTCTGACTAATGGGATTCCTGGTTTTATTGAAGAGGAAGGAAATATTTTAGCATTTATCTCAAGGGATCAAGCAGTCCAACACGATATGGATAGATATTGTGAGGTGTCTAGTTGGTGCAGTGATGGGAAAAACCTTGAAGATCAAGAGTAATTGTAACAAGGGATAGAGGAAGTTGTAATTAAGGAGCAACATGTTCTAGATCAAGGAGTGGCTGAGAGTTCATGAGTTTTGACCAACCTATTTGAGGAGCTACTACTTTTTATAGATGATGAAGAATGCATACCTCAGATCGCAGCCATACTAGCTCTAGGGTAACAAGAAGAGGTTCAAACTTTAGTGTTTCAATACCTCAAAAGGGTTGTAATAAGGTAACGAGTAGT